>JAUMJK010000362.1:1047500-1172500 GCA_033558105.1 Coccyzus lansbergi
AATTTGCCTTCAGTCACCAACTGAGAACTTTAACTATGGCCACAGCTATTATGTAAAGCAGCATGCTTACATTCACGATCTGTGTCTTCTAGAGCAGAGCCTTTATTAGACATATCCACTGAGTGAGGGGTTTTGTTTGCAGGATGCTGTGCAAGTTGTTGTTTTCATTACTCTGAGCTGTGTTTGGATGGGATTGAGTGGTATTTCTCCTTAATGAGTGTGAAAAGAAGTGTCCTCGTGGAGGCTGAATAAGTTGTTTGATCCCACAGATTTTGTTCTTGAGTCCAAAGAAAATGTGCTTTTGAATTTAAACAAAGAAACTGAAGGTAACTGGTTATAAATAAACCTCTTTGTCTCTGTTAGC
Organism: Coccyzus lansbergi; assembly: GCA_033558105.1. Taxonomy (NCBI): domain Eukaryota; kingdom Metazoa; phylum Chordata; class Aves; order Cuculiformes; family Coccyzidae; genus Coccyzus; species Coccyzus lansbergi. The sequence goes on from JAUMJK010000362.1 coordinate 1,047,865, forward strand.
AGACTGCAAACTGTCAGGCAATTTTTCAAATTTCTCTTTAAGACCAAAAAATGAAGCTTGAAGAAAACAAAACATGGAGGAACTGTATTTCAGTGATAATCTCAGTTAGATCAACAGTAATTTTTGTAAACTATGGAATATGTATTTTTTCAGTTTAAAACATAATGTGCAACATGAAATACTTGGAAAAAAATTGTCATATCAGTATCATGTATAATATATGTACCCCAGCGCATGCAGCGATTCTGTACCCACATTGCACAAGTGCTAACATAGATGTATACACATATGTGCGGAAGGTTCAGCGCTGATTTAGGATTTTTGTCCTTGTGGATGGGTCACTGTGCATTAAGAACGTACTGATGGAAGCCAAAATAAATGTTAGATTCTTCAAGAAAGACATAGTGACCAAGATTCAAATATAGTTGTATTAAGCAGGCAAAGCTATAGCTTACATTTTAGCATTCATAAATAACTGTATTAGATTTCAAATATAGCGTATTGTAGGCTGAATTCTCTTTGACATATAGGTAATGCTGTGCAGTAAGTGTTTCAGCTGACATTATACACTTACCCTTGTCTAGGGGGAAGTTTGGACTAGGTATTTCTGTTGGAAGAAACCAATATGCAGTTGTTACAGTACAACGCTAGCTGTAGAATTGTACGTTATAACCAGTAGGGTTCAGTATGTTTTCACTTTAGAAGTCTCTAGAGTACAGGCTGTTTACCAACTCAAAATAATATATTAGAAGCCATTTGTAGGAACTTGTTTGAGATCATTTAGACTCCATGCCAAAATCTATATTAATCCCTCCTGGCACCATCCGCCATTTCAAATTCATAATTAGGAAGCAAGGTGAGACTGCCACCTTATTCTGTTTCTCTGGCTTGTAAACTGCTTCAGGTAATCCTCAGACTTTCTAGTTAGGCAGTTAGTGAAAGGGTCAGATCACTAAATTGAAGTACATTACTGGTTTGTATATTGGGAGAAAACCTTTTCCTTGAAACACATAATGTCTATTGCAAAGGAGTTTAAAATTGCAAGCTGCTTGATGAAAGTCACACACATGGTCTGTCTGCTTTTTTGCTTTGTAAAAACATGCATAGGACAAAATGATAGTAAATCTTGAGGCTTCCTGTGCATAGGTACAAATTTCACCATTTGGTTTGTTCAACATTGTTTTGGAAATTGAAACCTGGATTGGGATACAGTTTAAGCCCTTGAATGCAGGATTTTTTTGCAAATGCAATTAAAAGAAAATTTTGTCTTACTATCTGTTTTAACCATTTCCATAGTCTTTTAATGATCCTAGAGTACCCTATGCTGAAGAGTGTGCACTTCTGAATTTATGCCGCAATTTGTAGCCTTGACACAAACTTAGCACCCTTAGCAAGTTTGCAGATGACACTAAGCTGGGTAGAAGTGTTGATCTGCTGGAGGGTTGTGAGGCTCTGCAAAGGGATCTGAACAGGCTGGACCACTGGGCTGAGTCTAATAGCATGAGGCTAGCAACAGACTAGGAGAAGTCTGTCTAGAAAGCTGCCTGGAGGAGAAGGACCTGGGGGTGTTGGTTGACAGCCGACTGACCATGAGCCAGCAGTGTGCCCAGGTGGCCAAGAAGGCCAATGGCATCCTGTCTTGTATCAGAAACGGTGTGACCAGCAGGTGCAGGGAGGTTCTTCTTCCTCTGTACTCAGAACTGGTGAGACTACTCCTTGAATCCTGTGTTCAGTTCTATACCCCTCAGCACAAGAAGGATGTTGAGGCTCTGGAGCGTGTCCAGAGAAGAACAGGCCTTATGAGGAACAGCTGAGAGAGCTGGGGTTGTTTAACCTGGAGAAAAGGAGGCTGAGAGGAGACCTTATTGCTGTCTATAACTACCTGAAAGGAGGTTATGGAGAGGAGGGAGCTGGTCTCTTCTCCCAAGTGACAGGCAACAGGACAAGAGGGAATGGCCTCAAGCTTTGCCAGGGGAGATTTAGGCTAGAGATTAGGAAGAAATTTTTCGCAGAAAGGGTCATTGGGCATTCGAACAGGCTGCCCAGGGAGGTGGTTGATTCACTTTCCCTGGAGTTTTTTAAGGCATGGGTGGACAAGGTCCAGAGGGACTTGGTTTAGTGTTTGATAGGAACGGTTGGACTTGATGATCTGATGTGTCTCTTCCAACCTGGTGATTCTATGATTATGTGGCTTTATGACACCAAGTTCAACCCCTTCCTTTTTTTTTTTTTTGTAATAACCCTGACTTAACCATGAAAATACATCCTTTTTTTGTTTGCTACTGAAATTCTTGTTTGGTTTTTAAAAAGATTTCACTAATATTTTCATTCAATTACTCATATGATTCATTATGCTCAGGAGAAGGAAAAGGCAAAATTGCCAAGTCTTGAACAAAACTATGTGTTGTTGTGGTATAAGGCTTTAAGCTCTATTGCACATGAAATACAGTCTGTCACACCGGCCCCCAGTTAAAATAAAGTGGAAAACTAGTACACGCTCAGTTTGAAAAATGCTTGATTAGTCCAGTATGGGACTGATAACCTTTTCTGCTGTTCGTAAACTGTGAGTAAAGGCCTGTTTCTAGGTCCCTTATAGCACATAGTCATTTTTGTGCTGCAAGAGGAATAATCTGTCTAGTTGCTTATATTTTAAGAGAAACATAGGAAAATCCAAGGTACAGAAAAATATTAGGGAGGTATATTTTAATATTATGGAAGATTTTTAATCATATCTGGATTCACAGATTACCTTGAACACACTAGGCTTTGCAAGGATGATTTAATACTGTTTGAGACCATATAAATATTAGAGAAAAAAAAAACACATGCAGAAAAAAGAACTAGTTTTGCAGCCTTAGAGAAAAAGGCAGTATAGTTTAGTGTTCTTTTTTTTTTGAGGCAAACTGTCACAATCAGTGTGTCATTTAAAAATCATTGGGAGTTATGTGTGATTTTCTTGATTTTTATTTTTGTTACAAGTTCTTTGAGACAGAAGTATTATTCTGTCAAGTCAGTAAGAATTTTTTGAACTCACTTCCTAAAGTCTGAAGTTGTCTGAAACCAATACTGATTTAAAGAAATGAGCATTAGTATGCTAATTTTCAGTTAGCCTCATTGACATATTCATCATTTACCGAAGTGTAGAGCCTAAAAGTTGGTGACAACATTGAAAGAATGGAGTTAGAGTGTATTAAAAACGGAAGGCCTTACTAGCTGACATGGTTTTTAGAAAATGTTTAGTAAATGTAGTGCAATTAAATATGCCTTTGGTAGAAAGTCATATTAAGTATTTTCCAGAATTTGACATTGTGTCCTCTAGTATCATTTACGTAATTTAGTCCAAACTGAATCGTGCTGTCCTGTTGCTTTTCTAGACTACACATAACAGGAGATTGCTTGGTTTGTTTCCTCATCCCCTATCAGAGGGATGCTGTCCTTAGTCTGGCAATCTGTGTTAGTGTGACTTAAGTATGCTCTAATGTTGCAATTTCCTGTAGCCTCCTGGTATAATGCAGAGTAGTATGTTGACACTACTCTGCAGTTGTTTGTTTGCTTTTTTCTATATCTTTTTTAAAATTATTTATTCTCTGTTTTTGTAAGAGTTGTATAACAAAGACATTGCCTTGTCACTACAAGTAATACATAACTGGTAACAGAGCTAAAGATCATGAATGTACTGTTTCCGGCCAGTAGTTGTCTTTTCTTTGTCTGCCTCATTTTCCATCTTTCTCCTAATACTATAAAATTAAGTTACTCTCATAGCTTCAGTTGAAAGATCATGTAAATGTGGCTGGGCTATGTGATAACCCTTCTCTTAGCTGTTGCGGAGTTGCTGGAGCATAGCCTTACAGTGACTGTAAGAGAGGATATAGCTCTCCATACCTCAGTAGGTAGCTCTTGGATTATGTCATGGATATTGCCAATAGGAGGGCAGTAGAAGGGCTACTTAGATTAAATGATTCAGCCCATCACTTTAATAAAGTAATTGTTAAGCAATGTAATTTAAGGCGATAGAATTATAATTATCCTCATTGTTGAAAGCAAAAATTTTTTTTTAATATATTTTCATAGAATCATAGAATCACCAGGTTGGAAGAGACACGTCGGATCATCGAGTCCAACCATTCCTATCAAACACTAAACCATGTCCCTCAGGACCTTGTCCACCTGTGCCTTAAACACCCCCAGGGAAGGTGAGGCCAGAGGCTGACAGTTTCCGTAGCAGAATGTTGTGAGAAACTGTGTCAAAGGCTTTACTGAAGTCCAGGAAAAAAATTTTATCCAAACATATATACATCTCTCAGTCAGGATTAAAAATTAATCTGTGTTTATTATTACAGCATTATTGAGCGAAGGAACAAATACAGAAGAAAAAAGACAACAGACATAATGTTGCGTGTAATCATAATACTACTTCATACAGGAAAGTCTGTCCAGCTCTGTTTTCTGCGCTAGGTTTAATAAACACTGTAGGGCTTTTTATTTTAAATAATGATGGAAAATAGTTTTTTGTATTAACTTAAGCTTAGTTCTTAAGGACTTACTGACCTGGCAAAAAGAAACATGTTCGTGTGCAGTGGCCACAGTGGTTTGTAATTAGCTCTGATGTGATGAAGACGCTCAAAACTACTGTCAGTGATGTTTTTCCTGTGTGTGGTTAGTGAGTGGGGAACTTCTAAGGCAAAATCCTATTGTTGCCCTTATTGTTCTGAAGTAAGAAGTAGTTTAAAAATATTTTCAGCTTCTTTTCGGTTGATGGATCATCTTTCAACATGTGCAGTTAGTGTTGTGGCCAGTCTGACTCATACCAATGCAGTGTTCCCGTATATCACATCACTGTGGAGTCCCTATGCTGCCTTTTAATCGTGATAGCTTTCAGTCAAAATGGAGTAGAAGGACAGTATTTTTTAGGCGGGGGTTATTTCTGTAATTCTAAACAGCTGTATAAAAAAAAAGTTTTGCAAGTTTCATCTTAATAACCTTCACCCCCAAAAAGCAGACATACTATGTCATAAAATAACTATTAGTGACTAGTTTGTATCCTATAAATCTAACTTGAGTTGATAATATGGTCCATTACCAGCTAACTGCACAGAGTATTTTTCATTTTACACTCTTCAGTTACTTTTTAGTGAAGTGTTAAAAAATATGAAGCTTTTCTCCTCTCTAAAATTGCACACTGTCTGTCTGTTATTAGGGAGATAACAGCTCTTATAAATGTTTCAGTAAGCGTTAAGTAGACAGTTATGTGCACTCTCATTCCACGCTTATTTGCTTACTGTAATAAACTGATAAAATATGTGTGGTTTGTCTCTGTGTATCTGCAGGCATCATGAGTCACATAGATTTCCTTTAGAAATAATGTTGTGTCTGCAGAATTGATTGGTTATTTTCATAAACCATCCAAAGGTACACAAACGACCTCTGTTATTTAAACATATGCTGTATAAGATTTGTAGGGGATGATCTCCTGGTTACTAGCTGCTTCTTGTTCTGTTAACTCTGTGGAGGATTATTTTAACCCCAGAGTGATTGCAGGTATATGCCCTACGGCTCTCTGTTGTGTATTGTGGTTGTATGCTTAAAAAAATTTAGAACAAAACCAAAAACTTCTCTTTACTGGACTCGTGCTAGTGTTAAATTGACTGCATTACAGTCACATCAGCTCAAAATCCTTTCTGACAAGTACAGAGCTTGAGAAATCTTTTCTGGAACTAGAGTACTTCGTTCAACTTATATACATTTTATTTATTTCTTGTACTGCCACGATAAATACAATGGAAAACTAATGTTGTACAGAAAGGAGGGTGGTTTAAACATAATGTCATTATTCTGACTGTCCTTTGTGTATGTTGCTCTGTATAGTAAGATTTAAAATAAAAGTGAGTGGGCTCATGAGTGAAATTCTGACTGAAACATGAGCAGCAGTGCTCATAAGGGCTAAAAAGTGCAGGAAGGTGTCAGTAAAATTTGAATCAGTTATAATTTAAATATAGTGAGTGATTTTTACATATATATCCATACATGCTAGTGTGACTTTGCAACTGTCTCTTTCTATGAATTAACAAGATATGTATTATTTGAAGTATCTCCTTTCTTACTTCAAGACAACTGAACTGTATTTTGAAAGTCTAAGCTTGTCAGTTATTTCTAGAAATCTAAGCAGGGTTTTAATCTGTTGAAGTTAGTGCTGGGTCCAGTCCTGTTCAACATCTTTACCAATGACCTGGATGAAGGCATTGAGTGCATCCTTAGTAAACTGGGTGGAAGTGTTGATCTGCTGGAGGGTAGGGAGGGTCCAAAGGGATCTGAACAGGCTGGACCACTGGGCTGAGTCCAATGGCATGAGGTTTAACAAGGCCAAATGCCGGGTCCTGCCTTTGGGGTATAACAACCCTTTGCAGAGCTACGGACTAGGAGAAGTCTGTCTAGAAAGCTACCTGGAGGAGAAGGACGTGGGGGTGTTGGTCGACAGCCAACATGAGCCAGCAAGTGTGCCCAGGTGGACAAGAAGGGCAATGGCATCCTGTCTTGTATCAGAAACAGTGTGACCAGCAGATCCAGGGAGGTTATTCTCCCTTTGTACTCAGCACTGGTGAGACTACTCCTTGAATCCTGTGTTCAGTTCTGGGCCCCTCACCGCAAGAAGGATGTTGAGGCTCTGAAGAGAGTCCAGACAAGAGCAAGAAAGCTGGTGAAGGGGCTGGAGAACAGGCCCTATGAGGAATGGCTGAGAGAGGTGGGGTTGTTTAGCCTGGAGAAGAGGGGGCCTAGGGGAGGCCTTATTGTTCTCTACAACTACCTGAAAGGATATTATAGAGGAGGGAGCTGGTCTCTTCTCCCAAGTGACAGGGGGCAGGACAAAAGGTAATAGCCTTGAGCTGGACATCAGGAAGAATTTTTTCAGGGAAAGGGTCATTGGACACTGGAACAGGCTGCCCTGGGAGGTGGTCAATTCACCATCCCGGGAGGTATTTGAAAGATGTGTACATGAGGTACTCAGAGACATGGTTTTAGTGGCAGATAGGAATGGTTGGACTCAATGATCTAAGAAGTCTCTTCCAAAGTGGTGATTCTGTGATTCTATGACATTTAGGTTTTTTATCCAAAGATGTTTTGAATTTGAGGAACAGTGAAGAGCTGTACAGTTAAATCTTTCTCCATTCATTTTGAATTGGCTGGAAATCTGGTCATGTGATGTCACAGGAGGCAATATTTTATAACTACAATCTTATATATTTATGCATGTAAACTGGCATTGGAGTGAAAGGATACCTGGTCATTATGGGCTTTGTTAAATTTCACTGAATTGTGTTCTTGGAGAAAAGAATTAGATATTTCTGTGCTTGTCAGAGATCAGTTAACTGGACCAAAAAAAAGGACTCCTCTTCTGTTTGAAGAGACACAGAAATTTAAATATTTGGCTGTATGTGTGATTGTGAATGTCTTTATTTTTATCCGATCATGTAGGGAAACTAAAAATGTTGCCCTTGAGAGCATTACATTAACTTTTTAGGAAAAAAGATGATGTCTGAACTTCACCAATTTACTTTAAAAGCATTAACAAATTATACAGATTCAAAATTGAGTTTGTGGCATTTCCTCAGTTCAGACATAGTCTGAAACTGCCTTTAGTCTCCACACTGAAGGTTACTGGTAGATCATTAATCTGTTTCTAAAAAAAATTATAACAGATTTTGTGTATTAGAAAAAGAAATGCAAGCTAAAATGTTGAAAGTGAAATCTGATTTGGAAGGTTTTGCAGAAGTGTTTGATCAATGTTATCTTGTATATGTTGTTCAAGTTACAGTCATGTAGTGTTTGAATTTTGAGGGGATAGGAAGCCTTTCTGCCTTTTTTCCTTCATTATTTATTCTTCAGTCAGTATAATGTAAGCATTTCAATGCACCTTCTAAAGCCATCTTTCAATACACACTCAGTTCTTCCTGTAGTTTTCTTCAGCTTTCATCAATGCAGTGTTCAGGCTTTTAAACAGGTATTAGTTGATCTTTACAGATACTCATTTGAGGCAGCGGGTATCACTAGCCTGACTTTCTGATTCAGAAACTGGTGCTCAGAGATTAAGATCAAGTTTGTTATGTGCTCACTAACTTCTGAAGGTTCTCAACAAGATTCTTTACATCCTTATTGTGTTTTGCGGATACTCTCCCATTTGTGTAGTATACTGTGGTTTTAAATCCCAGCTCGTAACAACTTCTCATATTACTCTAATTGTTCATTAAGTCTCAGATCAGTCCCATGATGTTAAACATGGTGGTCAGGAAAATGTAGCAACCTTGTAAGAGTTATGTAGGGAAGACGAGACAAAAGTCCGTTCTCCTTGTTTAGCTGCTTGGAATCTTGAACATCCTGCTATTTGCAGTTGCATCTCAGTTACACATTCAAGGCTTTGGATAGGGCAAGAGAACATGGACACTAAACAGTGGAAACAGATGAACAGATATACCTGACAGATATACTATAAAGTTCAGTAGTTCATAGTGCACTAACCAGGCAAATGGGATTTTTGTGCTGAGTGTTTGGTCTTTTTAGCCTCCATGTTTTATTTGTGTGGCATTTCTTTTCATTTAACTTCTTAGCCTTTGCTTAAAAGCATTTTAAAGAGTTATAACTAACTTTTCTGCAGTTTTTTTGCATATTCCTTTTGCGCTTTTGAGCTCATGATTACAGTTTTCCATATGAGCAATATCTTCTGGGAATTTGTTTGCACACTACATGAATATCTTTTATTCATGCCACTCCTTCAGGACTGAATAGAGTCAATTGTCCTTGGGATTTCTCTTGTTGCTTGGGTCAGCAAGACTATTAAAAAGTGGCAACAACTTTCTGCTCTATGCAACTGTGGTTGTAGTATTTGACTATTGTAATTTTAGGCAACATTTTTTTGTGGTTTTAACAAGAGGACAGTTTCTGACTATAATTTTCACAGTACACAGTGGTCTTGGGGTCACCCTTGAGTTCTGGTGCATAGAGTGGAAAGAACTTCTTGTTGGAAACAGCACAATTATTTTAACTGTAACTCTTAAAAAACTCTGATAATTTAGTAACTAGTGTTTAAAAACAGATCTATAATGGAAAGTAAGGCAAATACAACAAAAGTTAAAGCTGCTATTTCTCAGCATCAGCAATGTTTTTTAGGCTGTGTTATCTGGTATCTGTTACTGCAATTTGTTTATGTCCTTACTTGTTCATTTTTCACTAAAATTCCAACTAGAAAGCAGGTGCTTTGTCCGAATGAAGATTGTAATATTCAATTGTCATTTTATCTGTTCTTCACTTACAACATTCACCAATGGTTATTTTGTGCTTAGCAGGTCACTACCCAAGTTTCTGTGCCAACAAAAACACACGAACTGCTTCATCGAATGAGTGGGAAAGGATTAGCAGCTCATTACTGCTTCTCAAGACAGCCAAGCATTTTTGGTGATCGTATGGTATCTGTGCAAGTGACAGTAACAAATACATCTGATCAGAAGATAGAGAATATTCACATTGAAGAGAAGAAACTACCTGCAGGCATGAGGATGCAGGAGTTTAATCCAATAGGTAATTATTATATAATCTATAATAATACAGAATCTTAACCTTCAGCAAAATTTTCAATATAGGAAAGTGGGTTTGCATATATACTGATATTTATATATGTATACACACGTATGCTTGTGTATGTATTTATACATTAACACAGAGACTGATGCAACTTTCTTTTCTTAGATAATATGATATTAACAAAAATTTAATTCAGCCTTCCAGTACTTGTGTTGGATTTTTGAAATAACTCCTTAGAGTTGAGTTTGAGAGCTCTGAGAGTTGAGTTTGAGTTGACGCCTGAGAGCTTACCTGTTTGCTCCATTATATCATATCAATTATATTCTGTCAATTCCAGTTGGTATAATAAAATTTTCTGCCTTCCCACAGACTTAAATCTCTTACAGAATTATTCCAAAATGGCTGTAATGGGCTACTATTAAGAATGAGGTTTTGATTTATATATTTATGGGTCACAGGTTAGCCTTGGCCGGCCAAATTCAGCAGCTAAAACCATGCATTTGAGCTTCCAAAAATCCCTTCCCCCCATACACCATTCCAGGAAGGGGGAAAGAGAAATGAGGAGGAAAAGACTTATGAGTTAGAAAATAAACCTACTGCTGTGATGACATGAAAATGGTAACGATGGAAGTAATTAGAAAGTAGTAATATATACAAGTATATGAGATCATGACCCAGCCCACCCCTCAGTGGCTGTATGCCGCCACAAATACTGTAGAGCAGACATGGGGGAGTGGGTCTATGGCTAGGAGAGATCTGGTCTCAGGAACACATGGATCAGGAGCAACCAGGCAGATGAGGTCCTCACTGGACATCAGCCATCGTAGAAGAGAGTGAGTCCCTTATGATCTCTCAATTTATACTGAGTATGTCATATATAGGATGGAATACTCTGTTGATCAGCTTAGGCCCTATTCACCCCGCCTCGCAGGCACAGCTGCTTGAAGACGTTCTTGGTTAAATATAAGCATTGGCCTTTTTACATACCAATGTCCTGTGTTATCTCTTCAGAAAAGAACACTATTTCAGAAAACATGCAGTTAGTTTTCAGAAGATGACATAGCTTACAGCAAGTGAGTTATTCATAAAACTGACTCTACTTTATCTCAAACTACCACATCACATTTATTTTCTTTTCAAGCTTTAGTGAACATTTGAAGAGGGTGTTTTTTGGTGTCTCAAAGCATTCTCATTATATCCCTTGCGAGCTCTTGGCAGTGAAGTGAAAGTGTATGTTATAGTCTAGTTTGCGTCTACCATACTTCCACAAAGTGTGGCTTCTTAGACTAGGTAAAATGCAATGCTGTAGTCAGCCCTAGCCTAAATTATTTTGCTTTCTACCATCTGATTGGGATGGTTTTTTTGCTAACATTCTGTTCGTGGAAAAGAGTAAAAAAACTTACAAAGAACATGGATCATAGCAACTTCCGTTCAAGGGTAATACTTGTGCACACTATCTGTTTCCTTTTTTCAGAACTTCTTTTTTTAAGATATTGTGGTATAGGCAGAAGGAACACAAATGTCTCTGTTTCAGAATATAATTGGAAAGAACAGACATGCTGCTTTTCGACACAAATTTCTGTACTTTAGGTACGTTTATTAGTGAGTCACATTACTATGTGAGTCCATATCATGGTAGAAGTATACAGGAACAGGTTCTTAAAGCACAGCTGCAAAGTAAAGAGCATTTGTTTTCAGTAGTTTGTTTGAATGCGACTTTTTTGTATTCTTTGTCACTATTGAGACTCAGTTTAGACATCTTGTTCATACTACCTTTTTATGTTTGCAACATTTGGAAACACGTACTATAATTTGCCTTGCAGAAGTGTCAGTGTAGACAGGTATTCCTACCTAGTTTTCCCTCCATCATTGCAATTACTCTTGGCAGCTGTCCTGATTTTGCCAGTAAAAATGGGCCAGAATATTTCACCTACATCACTATATGCACTGTTTTTCTGTTGGCTATTTTCCTATGAAACATCATTTGAAAATATTAAGCTCAAAGACTTTGGTAAAGTTTTATCTGAATTTGAGTTGGAACCTGTAATCTTTTGGTGCTTTTACTATTTATTAACTAAATTTGCAAACTGGTGTTACTGAAAATGAAGTCCCTGTGCTGGATGCATGCAGAAGTAAAAGGATGTAACTTCAGTGTATTTTTTTCTGTGAATAATTAGTTTTTCTAATACAAAGCCTTATTTTGTTTATGGTGGGTGGGACTGTAAGACTGAAATGGCAACAATTCATGTGCAGTATCTGCAGAGAGAGAGGATCTGAGACACTTAACATTCAAGTATGACATTTGAGTGATACCTACTTGAAATAAAACTACAAATATTGTCTCTTTTATATTAAGCTTTTTTTTTTAATGTATGTATTTGGGGTTTTCTGTTGTTTTGTGTGCACTTAACCTGTTCAAAATGTTTTCATGTAGAGTGCCTTGAGCCTGCAGGATCCATTACCGTTTCAATGGGTATTGACTTCTGTGATTCTGCTCAGACAGCCAGTTTCCAGTTATGGTGAGTTCTTGGGAGGGAAGGTAATTTTTGCTCCTGGAATGCAAAAGTGGGGTGTATTAGAAGTTTACTTGGCAGTAGCAGACTTACTCTTTATTAAATATTTTAAAAATTGAACAACTGTTCACAACATGATGTATAACTAAGATGTTTTAGAGAAATAAAACATAATTAGTGTTCCATTTTACTATTACAAGAATGAACATTTTTCTTCACTCTTCTAAATTTTTTTTAGCACTTGCTTCTAAAATAACCAAATTTGATGGTAAACTCAAATGTAGTTTTGGAATCACATGTGTAAGTCTAAAAAGTCTTTGTGTTTTTAAAAAGATTTTGTTTGGGAGCTCCTATTTTCCTTTATTGTAAATGATACCAAACAAAAGCATGAACTCCTTTTCCAGTTTAGAATTACTTTTCTGTTTCTGAGCTTTATTTTTATCTTTTTCTCCACTTACTGGGATTCTTCTTAATAACAGCAACTTGAAGGGACCAGTCAGTTCTGACTGGTCTTCTGCAGTGTTTCGTGTGTGTTGTTCTTTATAGGAAATTGCAACTCAAAAAAGCACATAGTGTGAGTAATTGTAGTTCTTCAAGTGCTTCTTATGGATGTTTATGATCTGTGCAATGTGACTGCGTGAAACCAACTCCAGAATTTGCTAGGCAAAGAAGCATATTGCTCGTGCTGTAGTTTCTTTTAAATAGTTACAGGGAGAATGAAAACAAGTAACTGGCTGGCCAGGTGGATTTTGTCTGATATGCTTGATTTACATTTTTTATGCTCATTATTGGCACGTTCAAGATGCTCCTTTACCTGAGTTCGTGTTGTGTTCTAGGCTGGCAAGGATCCTGTTCACTCAGTGAGAACTCTTACAAACCAGCATTTGACACCAGGGAAAATAAGTAGTAGGAGAGTCCAAGTATTAGCATGAACAGATGGGGGAAGTCTATCCACCTTCTTTCAAGAGCTGTTCAGGCTTATATAGTCTTTGAAACTATGAAAAGTCAGTAAGCAGTACTTCTTAGATCTTGCACAAAATATATTGAACAATCACATTGCCACATTCCAGTTTGGTGGAAACCCTTTGAGAAAGTTCTGTACTCTTTTCTTGAATACTGTTAAATTTTAGTGTACTACTACTAAGTGTGCACTACAGCTTACGCACCTTATAGGTTATTTAAGATAGTGGTAAAATCTTGACAATAGAGACATATCCAAGTGACTCCAAAAGAACTGCTGCTAAAATATGATTTCTTGTTCTAGGGGCAAGGAGGTTTTACTATTGAATTGATTTTTTTTCCTACTCCTCAAACCTTTTCCTGTACAATGGATGCTCATGCATAGTCATTTTAACAACGTTAGTATCTCCAGCAAGATGTCTGCACCATGCAGATTACGCATATCACATTGCTGTAGCTGGTCTGTATGCTGTTTGCTGAAATGTAGAAATAGTTTTGGACTGCTACCTGATGCTAGGTTTATTTGGGAAGAGAAGTTTCCTTCTAGGCAATGCACTTTCGTAATTGCTTCAAAATTATGGGTTTCTTTCCCTAGATATATTTTTGAGATTTTTTTAAAATAAAATATGCACACTTTATCAAGCAAGAACATTCTCTTTTAAATAGAACAGATATTTTTCTTTCAAGTCTGTATTTTCAGTATACTAATGATTTGGTTCCAAACTTACACCATTTATTGCTAAGAATCATAGTAGTGATGAGGATAAGCAATGTAGCATAACACATTGATTTTATGCAGATCATCACCTTTATGTTTTGGGAGGTCTGCTGTATTAGTGATATATAAAAACTGATTACTTTCTCCAACATTGCCTAGTAATTGTTTATTATTTTCCTATTAGACAAACAAGACAGATCAATATTCCTGAACACTGACTAGACTATGAGTAACATCACTGTAAATAGATTTGCCTTAGACCTCAGTGGTGTATTCATTTTAATGATTTGGACAATGTGAGTCCAATGACAAATCTCAAGCTAAGTTTAGAATTAAATTAAGAATAGGAATTGCTTACTTTGTTCCTTTGCTTAATTGATATGGCCTTGTGTCTTTGACAGTAGTTCTTAGAAAACAGATAATTATAGGTAAAAATATCCTTTGCATTAAATTTACTGTTTTACTGTTAAAACATGTATTCATGTTCAAAATCCTATTGATGTTCATTATCATTGAAGAAATTGTTCGGTGTAATGTTTTGGGAGCTGTGTCTCAGAGAATTCAGCTGTAGCCTTTTTAACTTGTCACACTTCTTAAAAAACTTTTATCCAAAAGAAAGACTCACTTGTAGAAGTTTGTCAAAATATAGCTGAAATACAACACACATGAAGTTGTCAATATTCTTGTGCTTCCTGCTAACATATACTTATGAAAGACCTTGTCGGTTATTTTGCACTTTTGTTAGAAGCATGTTCAGCACTGAAGTGTTCCTGATCATAATCATTTTCTTGACATTGTTCTAGGAGGAGCACTTTGTCTTGCATCAAATGTAATTGATCCTGAAGCAGTGTAATCACAATTACTCACTTTCTTAATTGGCCTGCCCAAAATCAGAAAATGGAAACCGATCGACAGTGTTTAAATCAATAGCTTTGTAGTAAAGCTTGTGGGGGTAGGGACTTAGTGGTAATGGGTAGATCAATTGGTCTTAGATGCCAATCATGGACTGTGCGTTTTGCATAGCAAACACTGCCTTTCTGCTTGGGGATGTGCTGTTGTGCTAGTGGTTCAATAAATACAAACTCTATAAAGAAAAAACTAACTTGAATAATAAAATATTTAGATATCTTTCAGAATTTATTGTTCAAATCAAAGACAATGAAGGAGAAACTGCATTATAGAGAGGTTCAAGGGGATGAGCTTTGAAACTTACCAAGAACACAAATTTAATTAAAAATACATGAAACAACTTTAACATTGCAACTTTAACTATGCCTAATGCATTTATTTAGAATTGTGTATTTGGATGTTCATTCTTAAGGAGAACATCTCTTCATCGTGATTTTTCTTGTGCCATCTCTTTGCAGAGGAACATTACTTTAGCCCCACTGGTGTTCTGCACAATAATGCTTCTCAGGCAGAAAGTTAAAGAGAAATAAATGGGGGAACTTAATCTTCTGAAAGATTTTTGTAAGCATTACTGTTTCTGTTTGTGTTACTTTGATCAGATTCTGCAAGCAACATATACACAACTTAGAAGAGTAAAGCAATTTGTTATTGGCTAACTCACATGCATAGTAGTCTGGTAGCTTATTAAATCCTAGTTAAACATCACTGTATTCACCATCCCAATATAAGAGACCATAGTCTTTGCCTGACTGATTGGCATCAGTGAGTAGAGAAAATGTTAGAATGGATGTTTGATGGTACAGACTGAGGGCACTACTTCACTGACTGTGGAATTGTTTTATTTTTTCCTTTCAGATTTTATAAATTTCCACATTGATTCTCTTGAACTCTTGAGGTCTTAGTAATCACTGTCTTAAAAATCCTACTATCTCTCTTATTGAGTCCTCAACATAAGAAGGGTACAGAACTGTTGGAACGGGTCCAAGTGAGAGCTACAAAGATGTGATCATAGGACTGGAGCACCTCTACTATAAGGGCAGGCTGAGAGAGTTGGGGTTGTTTAGTCTGGAGAAGAGAAGGCTTTGGGGAAACCTTACAGCGACCTTCCACTACCTGAAGAAATGTACAAGAAAGCTGGAGAGGGTCCTTTTATAAAGACATGTAGTGATAGCACTAGGGAAAATGGGTATAAATCGGAGAGGGGAAGATTTAGACTAGACATTAGGAGGAAATTCTTCATGATAAGGGTGGTGAGGCACTGGAACAGGTTGCCCAGGAAAGTTGTGGATGCCCCACCTCTGGAAGTGTTCAAGGCCAGGTTGAATGGGGCTTTGAGCAGCCTTGTCTAGTGGAAGGTATCCCTTCTCATAGCAGAGGGGTTGGAATTAGGTGATCTTTAGAGTCCTTTCCAACTCAAACCATTCTATGGTGATTCTTGGTTTTATCATTGTTATCTTGCATGTCTCTACTTACCAGGTATCCTCAGGTCTTCCTCAGAGTTTACCACTTTCCTTAGATATGTACACGAAGTTTCTGGAGCTTTACCATATCAGAATTTGGCCTTAGACCCCTGGAATGCAGGCATTTGAATCCCTAGAGAATAAAGGCAAGGAAGTTTACAGAGACAGAGTAGCTGTGTATACATGCCCTTATTCCGTTTGTACATATGTTTAGCATTTTGGATTCCTGTATGCATTTGCAAAACCCAGCCGGCAAATCTCCATCTTCTTTTAGGGGTCAGGTAAGTGTCTAAAGGGGAAGGGGAGATGTCCTCTTTACAACAGAGAGCTGAAGAAGGAAGGTTGTCTTTATCGCGGCTTCTCTATTCTTTTCATCCCCTCATTTCAAATTCTCTTGGCTGTTCCCAAAGCCTGGAAAGAGCCAAAGCTTTGAAGATAAAATCAATTCATGGAGAGCCTGTTTTCTTTTTTCCGTTTGTTTGAAAAGTATACAGGAACTTGTTTAGCTGTCTTTGAAACAGGTTGACAGAGGATACATGTCCATGCCATGCATCTCTTCCCATAGTACAATCAGAGCTCCCAAAAGGAAAGATAAATGGAATGAAACCAACAACTTCTATGCCTTCCATTCTTTCACAGAATAATGAGATCATGGGAAAACTGTGTGACTAGTGACAGAAGTTTTTACAAATACGGGCTGGTTGCCTTCTACTGGCATTTCCTGTGTCCCAGTGTTATCAGAAGAGCTGGGCTCCTGTACATACTCTGCTACTGTTACGATAGAAAAGAAAGTTGTCCATTTGCCTCATCCACCCTGGTCTATATAAAGAGAGCATCTTGCTGACTTTCTTTCCCAAGAAAGAGATTTTTTTCCAGCATGAAATTCTCTTATCTCAATCTGTGTTGATACAGGAATCTTCCCGAGCAGAACTCCTACCTGCAAAGAGGAGTAGATGAAAAGAATCAGTTGGTAGCAGACAGTATTTGCATTGAGTGTAGATGCTTGCACAAAAGCATCTGATTAAAATTATGTAGTTGAATATGTTATGGAATATATTTAAAGCTAATTTTAGAGATGCAGGACTGTCTTCAGATCATTGTCGCTTGCATTTTCACTTGTTTCTGGCTGTTTCCTCTCTTAGTGCTCTGTCAGCAGCTCACCAGGTTGTTTACACATGTAGGATATTAAGACAACCAATCTGGTACTTTCCTCCTTACTTCATTATGCTAGAGTAGTCAGTTGGCTCAGTTACAGAAAGCAATTATATCAAGATAGATAACTGACCTGGAAAAAAGAAATGCTGGGCATGGAAAAATGCTCTCATTTCTTCTATCTGGCCTTTATTCTTGTAAAAACAGGATGCTAGCGTTTCCTTTCTTCACCAAGACTATGAGCGGGGTCCCCTAGACTTCTCCATTTCATGTTTTGTGGGAACTTAATGTGTTGCTCATCCTCCTCCCTTCTTAGAGTTTTATCATCCGTTGGATATACTCTGAATACAAGACAAAAATAGTGAGCTGGTTTTAGGTAGATGTATTCTGGGTGAAGCAGCTACTAAGACTGAAACAAAAAAAGAGTAATATGAATAGTGAGAAGAATGTTCCCCAGACTCTTATTACAGTAGTGATTTTTTTTTTAAAGCTTTGAAAATTAAGACTTTAAATACAGCCATTGTGGAATCTTTTTAAGAACTCATTCACAAGTGATAATATTATTTGTATTAGTTTTAAAGAACATCTTGCTATCATTATCCTCATGTCGTTTGTTAGAACAGAGAACATTTTTCCCAGGAAACGTTTGGAGCCAGTTCGTTTAAAAAAATAATTTGAGGAAAGAGAGAGGGAATAAGTGAAATAGACACTGGTTTTAAATGACAGGTGCTAGCTGCTCCCACTGCAGCCATCTGAAGAAAAGTTAAAACTGTGCGTCTTCTAAAGGATTGAATGTTAGTCTTGCAGAGTCATTTATTACAGGGATGGTAAGTCTTTCTGTGTTCCTGTGGGAGCATTATCATCTCGCATTTGTTCATCTTAATTGGGTACATCAGAAGATAAATTCATGCGATCCTTAGAATTACATCATGAAAGGGGTGTAAGACTTTTACAAATACAGTAGGTGCAGTTGAACTGTTATTAAGGCAACAGTAAGAGTAATGATGTCTAACATTATTTGCCCCTAGGCTGACAATGAAATACAAAACAGATTTTGCAAACAAGTAGGGAGGTGCTGTTATGAGCCATCACTATTTGTTTGATTCTTTTTCAGAGATCCCTTCAGCAGACTCATTAGTAAGCACAAATTCCACTAAGGATGTAACTTAATAATTGCACTTGTTAATATAGGAAAATACAATTTTCATGTTTTGAAATCTAAAACCAGTTATGTTTTGCTGGCTTGAGAAACTTTGCATTTTTTTCTAATAAGCTTCTTCAGCTTGATCTTACAGGAGTGTTAGAGCAACACCACCCAAGAGATGTGTCAGTGCAGCTTGAACTGATTGTCTTTCAGACACCTAAATGTTAATGTTCCACTTTAAAATTACTTCTGCAGTTTCTTTGTTAAAACATGATTTATACTAATTGTAGTATTCAAAGTATAAGTAAATAAGTTAAATACAGTGGTATTTAGTTTATTTGGGTATTGGGGTAAGTTATGCAAGACTCGAGCTGTTATTATGAAATCTCTATCTTTGAAGACACTCATAGCTCAAATGGACAGGAATCTGAACAATGTGAGGCCTAAGGTGGCCTTGGATTGAGCTGCTTGAGCCCCTTCCAGTCTGAATATTTCTGTGGTGCTGTGGAACTACGAAATTACTTCTGTTAAAAAAGAAATTACTAGATTTCTAATATAAAAATGCAATGAAAGATGCAGATCAGTAAGTGAAATCTGAATATTTAGCCTGTAAAGTGTGTGATTAAAAGAATTATAAAAGGGATGATTATTTTCTCTTTATAAAAGGGATGATTATTTTCTCTCGATGAAAAATAAGTTTACTGAAGTAAGCTGAAATTAATATGATGTAAAAGTAAACCAGATGCTGGCTAAAGTGAATTTAAGAACCAAGTGGTTTTGAAGAAGAACTAGCAATCAGAATTTCTGCTTCTAAACAATGAAGAGTTCATGGTTTATCAAAGAACATCTATTAGCTTTTAAATCACTAAGGGATGGGAAATTGAAAAGTTTGTTAACAGTAGAGGTGTCAAGTGGCCCTCTTGAGCAGTTATAGGCATATAAAACTCAAGCTGTGCTTGTGCTTTCATTCCTTTTTATTGTGAAAATATTGTTGTATTTCAAAGCAATGTAATCACTGATGTTATAAGTCAACTTTATGTACAAGTGGCATGTCCAGTCAATGTAGTGCATGAATCATTGCACACAAAACTGTTTATCCGTTTCATGCTGAATTATGTATTGCACATCTTGCTTAAATATGAAGGATAACATTGGAGAAATAATCAGTTGAACAATACTAATGAAGGTATTGTTAAAAGTGTCAGTAATATAGTTCAAGTAATATATAAAAAATAGACAACAAGAAGTTATAAGGCAGTTGATTAAAGAACCTTCCTTCATCTCTTAATCTGATGGTGTTCCTGATCAGTTTTCAAAAGAAAAATTAAAGAATAAACAGAATCTTATTTTACAGAGTACTTCATCAGGCCAGTCAAATAATCCCCTCTCTTTTAACATACTAATGACCTTAGAGATGGAAGGTAGCATTGGAAAAAAAAAGTGAGAATTTTTAGCCAAGCAAATTTTTAAGAGTGGTGAGTCAAAAATTATTTTCTGTAGTGGAAATATTAGCTAGGTTTTTAAAAGATTGTTTCACTGTGTGATAGCAAACTAATAATTTTAAACAAAGTTAGCATTAACGCTATATTTTATTTGTGCTTGAGATTGTATCCTTAAGCATAATTATAACCCATCAGAAGATAATCATGTACTATTTCCTAAGTACTTCCTTGGGAAATTGGGTGATTATGGTAAGCATCAGAATTTTAAATGACAGGGCCATAAAACACTCCCTCTGGTTTCAAGTGCATTGTCTCACACCTATAGAAAGGAGGCACATATATATTCTGTATTATTGATCTGGTTTTTTCTGTCAGTCCATCTTATTTCAGAATTTTGAAGTCATGAAAACTCAGTAACACATTTGAGGTTAAGTTAAATACCATGGATATTAATTGATTAAATATGTTTTCCTTTCTACTGATTGTATCATTATTGTTACATAGGCTATCTGGGGCACATTAGCATTCAATATCTATTGACTATTTGGTGTCTCAGAAAAAAAAAGTCCTATTCTTTTCTAAAAAATTTTCAAAGCATTAACAAAGATTCTGAATGGATGTACTGATCCTGAATTGCTAGATGAATGTTTTATGGTATAGTTAGTCAATCAAACATAGCAGAGTGAATGTGTCTTGAGTTACTGTAGACTTGCAGAATTCCAAGACAAGATAGTTGAAAACTCAGAGAACTGAATGGATAGGAGAGGCAAGTTCACTGTGTGGTGTTTCTTTCTAGAGGATGAATCTATAGCATTTTATACTACTAGTCATATACTACTACTAACAATCATTTTTTAACACTGACATTATGAAAACTGCATCAAATTCTGTGATTTTCAAGTGGTATGGTGTGTGATTTTGTTTAAATATACAAAATGTTGCAAAATTGAAGTTATCGTAGATATTTCCTTTTTACTCCTAAATTTATTGTTTGGTTTGTTTGGGATTTTTTCAACCAACAATAATCCATTTTGTCTGCTATCATACCTTATCTAGGGTTAGCCCTTTTTCCAGGACAGCTGTCACTGATGACAGAATTTGCGAATAAAGGTTCTTTTAAATGAATTGTAAAATGCATAACAATTTGTCCTTTGCAAGCAGTTAGTTTAAGTGTGGTGCCTTAAAGATACAAATAAACACTGATATAAGTAAAAGTTACACATTCAGAAATACAAGAGCATGCATGCTGCATTAATACTACACATGTACTTAAGAAAATGTATCAGCCTTCCTAATGCAAGAAATTAGCAGACTTATGAATTAAGGTAGAAATCATGCAGGTAGTTCTTAGGCTGTCTATAGATTGAAGCCGATAAGTATATATTAATCTGCGTTGAAGCACTCGCTTCATTCTCTGTAATTTCTTTTTTACCAGCACAAAGGACGATTGTTTCAATGTTAACATTCAACCCCCTGTTGGAGAGCTGCTTTTGCCTGTCACTATGTCAGAGAAAGACTTCAAGAAGGAGCAAGGTGAGAAATATATCAGGAGCTTCAATGAATGTATCTGAATGAGAAGAGGACTGTGTACCTTTCAGTTTCCAACCATACAGCAAGTACTTAAGTGTAGTTGTTTGTGTTAGTCTCTGTTAGCATTCAGTCTGATACTAGTAATTTAATTTAACAATATCTTAAAAAGGTTGTGCAATGGTATTTTGGACAGCTTTTCAGGATGCCTTTGAGAAAAGCATAAAGCCCACCCTTTACCCTGAAACAGTCTTTTGGCTCAGAGAGTTTTGGCTTCCAATCCTGAACTGTGAATGTCTTCCCTACTATGAGCAAAGCAGAATGTTGGAATCCCAGCTCAAGGAAATAATACAAATATACGTTGATATGTTGTCTGTCTTTACTAGTATTTATTCCAAGGCTGCTTTTAGCTGCTATGAGCATACCCGTTCTTCTTTCAAGCTTATTTTAATCTTTTTCCTTTCAAACGCTTCCTATAAAAATATTTTATGTTTTAGAAAGATTACATGATTTATAGTTCTACATGTTTCTAATGTTGCATTTTTAAAGAATCTAAGTCTCTGTTCAAACACAGACCTCTGTATGAGCACTTAGTGACTTAAATATTTATACAAAATCATAACAGAAAATTGTACTTAGCTTTGACCATGTGTAAAATGGAATAGTCCATACTGCTACTCTTAATTTGGATACGATTCTTGGATGTTTTAAAATATAAACTATTAGATATTGGATGCATTCAAATGTAGTTGTGTTTACTCATCTATCTCAATATATGGGGATTTACATGGGTGGATCTCTCCACATTGAGATGAGAATATACCCAGGGGTCCTGTCTCGTTGCCCTGTAAGGCTCAGAAACTCAGTATATCCATCAAACAGTCAAAAACATCAATGAGTAATGCTATGTATTATTAATTATTGCTTTTGAGCATTTCTTGCTTTTGAACATTTCTTGCTTTTGTATTTTTGAATGATTGAGAAAGTAGTTTAAATATTGCCTAGATCATTTTCAGTTAAGCTTATGGCTGCAGTGAAAAGTTAGGTTTGTGCTTTATTTTCTTAACCAATTGATACTTATTTGCTGTTCTTACCCTTTGCTGGCTAAAGCCTGCCTCTCTGTTTTATACCTGCTCAGCAAACCAAGGTGAGTGATTGAACACGGCTGTGGCACAATTATTTTAAATTGTTTCCGTCTAAAATTGTAGTTGAAGTTGTAGTGAAAGGAAGTCTGGTTACTGTGTTTCTTCCCCTCCCCATTTTTATATTTTCTTTGCTTTGTGATGGTTTGATAGAGTTTTTGTGTGTTTTACTGTGACTGAGGGCATTTTTTTCCTCCTGACTGGCCATACAGAACCACGAGCACATAGAAGTGTACTTGGAGAATAGCTGTGGGTCCTCTGTGGAGTTCTTGCCAAAATTCCTTTCTCTTCTGCCATTTTACTTCTATGGTTGTTGATTATTTGTCTGAATAAATCTGGCAGCTGTTTGCTATGTTTAATAGAGCAGAAAGGCTACTCTGAATAAAGCTATTTGAAAATTTGTTTATATGAGGTATTTGTAAATCCATGAAGGTCTCTTGGCATTTCTGTATTGCTCTCTCTGTCTTCATGAATTCATACTTTGATGCAGGACTTGATGCTGGCAAATTTACCACAGGTTTAAAAATGTTTTCTATTGCATCTTTTTTCTTATAGATATAAGCTGTTTCAGAATATTCGTGTTAATAGAGGTCTCAGTTCTAAATTTTACAAAAGTATTTATTATAAAGATACAGGAGCAACTAGTATTTAGGGAGAAATTACTGTGTGATGTTGCTAAATGAAAATTCTACATTACAATAATAAATGCAGGGCAATTTAGAAGTCGGTATATATTATTGTGTTTTGTGTTTAACTTCGTCTATGTTCTCCAAATGAATCTGATTTATAAAACTTGTTTTTCCTTTGCCATGCTTTTTCTTTTTCCTTTTTTTTTCATTTTTGGACATAAGATATTTCAAGTCTTGTACCTGGAGATGCCTTATTTTATTTGCAACCAAAACAAATAGGTGAAAAAATAGTGAAGGAGTGCATAGAATATTAGAAATGCAGTATTATATTGGAGGAGAATGAGAATATGTGTGGATTTTAAGGAATTTTACATCTAAATTGCGTATGTAACCTAATAAGAATGCTAAAGAGGAAATAGCCGGTATTACACTGCTGTGTAGAAGGCAATTCATTGCTACACGTCTTTACTCAATTACACTCTGCTGTTTTGCATTGTCTGTTACATTTGTATATGTCCATTTTCTTCCTGATGGTATAAGGAGAGGGGAACAGACAGGTTATTGAATATTCATGGCTGTGAAGGTTATCTAGTGATAGCGGCAGAACCTCAAAAGCTGGATTTATCCACATGCTGTGTTTGATATGCTTAGGTTTACTACACCGTCTTCCCTTCCCCTCCTGAGTTGGGGAATCCTCCAGTGAGGTAATTCCCCAGAGCAGCAGCTGAGTTAGTGGCTGATGTTGTGATTAACAATTTGGAGGTAGTGGATAAAAATACCAAATTACTGTTTACTTTTCTTGTTAAATATTTTTATCAATCTTCAGGCCTCAGCATTTTATACCGTTTTACATCATGTCCTCATGCAAAGTCCAGTTTCTGTAGCAGGAATTCTTCATCAGTAAAGTGTGCTGTTGGGAACTCTGTATCCAAATTTTTACTTGTCTGCTGGTTTAAAAAATCATTTCCAAAACTCCCCTTGCATTAATTCAGAATAGAACTAGTCTGGTAGCTAACACACCTTGTTAGTTATCAGTGTAATTTTTCCACTTTGATTTCTTCTATTATTAAAAATGTGTACAGTTATTTCATTGTATCAGTTACTTAACCCAGATTAATTGCTCCTCTGTCCTCTGACTAGAGGTTTCTTAGAATCTGATGTTTCAAGCAATACTAAAGGTGGCATACAATTGTTATACCTGGATATTAATCAGAATTTTTATGAAGGTGTTTTTTAAAGTAGGCAGTTAAAATTTCTCTAAGTGTAAAGGCTTTTTTCCCATTATGAGCATGTTTTAACATAATTTTTGTCAATTTTTTAAAAAAAATATTATACCTGGTTTACATTTTAAGACTCCAAAACCCAAGGACCTTGGTTAAGTAAACAAATTGTTTGCGTAATTTTATTAAGATTTATATATCCAGCTTGTCTTCCTAACAAGCAAGGTGCTAATTCTTTAAATGGTTGGGCATTTACTATTTTCTAGCCCTTGACTACCACGAGCAATCATATTTGATGCCCCTTAATTAGAGCACCCTTTTTTCTTTCCAGGTTCTTTTCCACCTCAGCAATCGAGACAATACATTTGCTTACCATGCTGCTCTCCTAAGTGTTCTTTTGCATGTAAATTAATCTTGATTCAGTTTACACTGTCATGCTGAGTGGTACAAATTGCCTATAACAATAAAACAGCATGAGTTAAAAATAAAGGGGGGTGAAAAGGCAGATTGAATGTGTGCCTTACTTGATAGGATGTTACTTTGCTTTATGCCAATACATTAGTCGACGATAATGAATCTTCTGTTCTGAAAAGCATGGTTTAGTTGATTTTTTTAATTTTACTTCAATGGAGCAGTACCTTGTCTTTTATAGAACAAGTTAGACAAACCATTAATGACAAGAGTGTTAAGGTTAAATATGAAGCAATGCATTCACTTCTCTGAGTGCTATCCATCTTTCCATTTACAGGAGCTTGACAAAAGTACTGGCTTTGTACAACATTTCCTTTAATTACATGCTGCGGGAAACAGGCTTTTAACATAAACATAGTTGCATTCATTTATTCAGCATTTGCTCTTCAATAGAGCTTAATGGAGAAGGTTTAAATCCTAAATGAGTACACACATCTCAGCAGTGTTATGTCAGTCCCTGTGCTCTGCTTAAAAGCAGGTTTAGTCTACATATGTAGGTTTTAAAGCTTTTGCCTAATACTAAAGTTAAACAATTTGAAGCAGAACGTTCTATTCTCAAGATAAAGATGATCTTTGTCTAAGTTGTATGCTTATTTTTACTCTCTTCAAGAGCAGATCATGTTCTAAAATAGCCCATTATTTACTTATTGGTTGTTCCATTTTTATTCTGATATTTCTTATTTTGTGACACCAACTAATGCACATTCTAATGCATTAAAATATTTAATTTATTTTTTAATTGGTCTATTAAGCATCTTGGAGCCATTTGTTCTGGGTTAGAACTGTGCGTGCAGCCCTAAAATATTAGCCTTTTGAGACATTTGTGTTATTTTCATAGTTAGTGCTGTTGTGATTTTCACATGCTTCCTATTATTGCCAAAAGTACTGTGCTTCATTGTTTGACTGCATTTTCAGCTTCTGAACACAGTGCAAAAATACACACACAATGTTTAGTTGTATTTACTGTTGGGTTTTAATCAACATGAGCATCCAGCAAATCATTCTTTTAAAGACTGGATGTTGATCGAAGGGAAAAGTGTGTGTGTGGTGGGGGGATGTTAAAATGTCCTTAAAAAGCATTCTTTTGTTACTTTTTTGTCATATGTTTGGGTATAATTTCAACATTTCTATTGTATTTTGTAGTCATATTGAGATTATTTTAATGTAAAAGTTTATCATAGCATTTCAGAGAGATGGATACTAACTGAATTATCCAGTTTCTAATGTGATGACTTTATCTTAATGAGCTAAATTGAACGAATGACTACTATCTGAATTTCAAGACTATTTTTAGCAATTGGAAATGAAATTATAATTAAATGCAGAGGTTTTATGATTGAAATATGAGAAGGTGTCTTTGTATATGGCCTTACTTAAACTGGACTTTTCCAACTCAGTCTTGCTTAATATTTAATTTCTGTGTTTCCATTCTTCTTTTAAGTTATACTTTTTAAGGAAAAGAACCATCTTGGTTTCATAGTTGCATCAGTGGCACACATAATTTTTCAGTTATTAGTAATTTATTACCAATTATAGGGTATTGCAAGTGCTACATTAAACTAGTGTAATTGTGTAATTCTTTAGAAAACTTGCCAAATGGTTTTTTTAATGTCAATGTGGGATTTTATTTAAAAGTCTCTTATTTTGATTTTATACTTAATAAGTGACCAAATCTTAAAATATTCATAATTAAATACCTAATATTTCAGGGATGCTGACAGGAATGAATGAGACATCTGCTACGATAGCTGTTGCTCCGCAGAATTCTACTAGACTTGTAATAATTGAGAGGGTAGTCAAGGCAGCAAACCTGGGTGTAGTCCCTTCTGGTCAAGATAACATACACAGGTAAGATTACATGTCATTCATTGTGGAACCGTCTTTTAATATGGATTTGTTAGTTCAAAATTCATCAACATTTGGTAATATTAGGGAAAATTTTATTATCCACACCTTTAACTGTTAAAGTATACTGTTAAACTGTAACATAGAATCCTAAGCAGATATTAACTTGAGCCTAAATACTCCTCAGCTCTTTATTTGAGTGTGTGTAGAACCATCAACACTTCACTGTGCACAGTTAAGAGTGAGTTGTCCTTGCCTGGTTTTGTTTCAAAGTGCGGTGCTTTCAAGAGCATCTGTGTAATTTTTTGATACCTTTGTTTCTGTTCCTGAAAGTATGTTGCCTTATTTAGGTTTATCGTCTGTGAGAAGCATCTTGGTTTTCCCATATTTATTTTTGACATATGATATCCAGCTAGTTAATATTAGAGCCTGATATTTGTTTTTCAGTTGGATTAAGGTATTTTTTAAGTGCAGGCTGAACATTAAATTGAACATTTCCTTGTCCTTCCTACACAGATATGTAATGAAAACCAGTGGTCAGCCAAGAAAGTCATTGGCCCTGTCTGCATTCCATATGTTACTTGTAGATCAATCCATTTATTCCAAAAGCTGTGGTACAGAATGTCAGTGGAATTGATATGATTGTTGGTTAATGACAATTTTTATTGTGATTGACTCAAAATATTTAGTCCCATGAAGCTTTATGGCTTCTCACTTGTGACAGGAACAAACAGGAAAATTGCCACGTGTAGAAAACTGAGTGGACATGAATTACAGCAGCAAGATGTAATTGGAAGCTGTTAACCTGGTTTAGTATAAGGAAAGGTATACATCTCTCCTAGCATCTCCTAAAAGTGCTCCAGAATATGAATTAACTGTAGTCCATAGAATTTTGCTATTTCAATAAGAGTAAAGTATCTTTCTTCTTCTAAAGCAGAGAATAATGTTTTTCTTTGAATGGTGAGAATCCAGTAGCCTACACAGGACTAATAACCTGTTATTTCTCTTTTTGGATTTAGTCGTTTTTGCATCACTGGGCATTTGTTAATGCAATGCAATATATTAGCCCAGCTGGATTTTCCTATGTATTTGATACGGTCAATGATAAAATTCTGTTTAACCATAAAAACATGGTACAGCCAGTGCAATTGCACTGAAATGATTGTCACTATTGACACCTGCTCCTCCATGAAGTAGTCCTCATTTGTTGGATCCCTGAGGGATCTATACAGCCTGTATTCTCAACATCAATTCAACAACTAGGTGAGAATGTCAATCAAGAGAGACTGAAGTGTCTGCACTATACAGGTGTTCTCCATTTTTGTCCTATCATCACATGAGACTTATCACATAGGGATGGATTGTTTTGTGACTGAGTCTCGAAAAGGCTTCCTGAAATAATAGCTTAGTTCCTAGCTCAGCCACAGGTTTCCTGATTGTAGATAAGTTTCTAATTCGATCTTGCTTTTTCTTGCTCTTTTTATTTTTAAAGAAGTGTCTCTACAAAACAGTGTCTATGACCAACAGTAAGTAAATCGAAGAGGTACTTCCTGTTGGGTACACTCCTTCAGAGACAGTGGTTGAAGGCATGTTCTGCTTGAGCTAAAGTATTCTGTGCACCTTAGAGCATCCTTAAATCTTGTTTTTTCAAAACAAAATAGGATGTATTTGGTCTACCACAGTAGTTACAGAATAGTTTGCGTTTATAATGTCTATCAGGTGTTATAAAAACTTGTTTAGAACAACTTAAATGGCCTACCAGAAATGTACAACAATGAAGCACTTAGAAAATAACCTTTCATTCATTCAGCTTCACCATAAATAATTGGAGTTCACAGATATGTAGTCCTAAGTGCACCTGATTTTTGCTGAGAAGACAAATGGGAATGTTAACTAATTGATACCATGATGAACCAGTTCATCTTTTGAACAATATCATTAAAGTAATTCCTAGATTTAGACAAATGAATATTTGACATAAAGATGAAATAATGAATGCTTTGAAAACTTTGAAACAAATTCCTGATATATGTGTATTTAAAAAATGTAAACAAGAGTAAACAAAAATGGTGTGCCTTCTTGCAAAATCTTGTGTATGCAGGAAGTATGCTATGCTTTATTTAGGTAACATGTAAACCATTTTAGGTTGATAAAATAAACAGTCACTTTTTGCCTTGACAAAGCAACTATGGATTCAACAAAAATGTGTTAAAAGTAATAGTTTTTCTTCTATATAGTATCATTGTATATCTTATTGCGAGAGGTATTTGAGGAAAGAAATTATATACAAGAACTTGTTTCAGTTCATCATGCTATTCTGTGAGGGCTACTTGAGCTCATTTTTTGGAAGTGCTTAGAACATACCTTTTTACACATGAAAAGAAGTACTATTTTTAAACTGACATTTTGCACCATACAGCATGAATTATATTAACCTCTTAGTTGGCCAGCTCCAACTGGAATATTACTACTTAATGATGGCTAATGCCAAGAAATTTATATTGCCCGGTAATGCAGTATACTAATTCAAAATTAATTCAGATTGTATAGTTCAGTGCAAGTGTAGCTAATAGACTTGAACAGGTGTGTGTTTCTTGGATTTTTTCAGTCTAAACATACTTGCACTTCTGACAAAGATGATTGTCATGTGGGTGAGACCAAATTCCTGCTCCTTAAATTGATAACCTATTTAGGACCAAGTAAAAAGACTTAGAGGATATACAGTGAAAATTTGAAAATAAGTACTTGAAACAAAAGTCAACAGAATGCAGTCACCAATGAAAAATTAAATAAATGTAAACCCATCAAAAACATCAACTGTGTATCAATCCATATCACAGTAAAACAACACTTTCTTACATGCTTTTTTTTTTATCTCTCTTTACTATGTGGCCACTGAGTATTTATAGTTATATTTACATTTATATTTTAAATATAATCATTTAACTGAGTGTTCAGCAAAATGCTGGACAATACAGTTGATTTTATTTTACGTTCTTCTTTTCTGATCTGTTTTATTTGAGGTGATAGTTACAAAATTTTTGAACTCAATAGCCAATATACGTATCTGCACACAAAGGTGCGGATTCATATTCATATATTTGCAAAACAATTTTGCTGTACTATTTTACTTCCTTAAGTGTAGTTACCTGTATGACAAATTAGTTTATGCAAGCTTTTAGATAACTTGGCCTTGTAAGGCTGCACACAGGGCATTCTTGTGTTCTTCATAGGATTTAGCTATCTTGCTTTTCTTATCAAGGGGAAAGATTATTTCAGTTTTAAAGGCTTCTGCTAAAGACAAGAATGTGAAATGCATTTCAAAAGGAAAATAAAATTTGGCCAGGATATATGATTTCTCCTTAAATATGAAAACTCCAGAAAAAATGTGTAATATTTATAATTATTTCAGAAGAGTGATTAGGGTAATTGTTGCAAAATTTCAACGTTACAAGAACTGTTATTTGTTAAAAATATTTTAGGAAATGGAGGGTTGAAAGTGGATTGAGGAGCATATAGATGTTGACAAAGTAAATTACAAATGAATCAGCTAAGGCACCAAGCTTCTGTCTTGTGCTTCAGACCACATCTGTGGATATCATTTGCATCTAAAGACAAAGATACTGAACAAAAGGTATTTGTTCCTGCAGCGAATTAAGTCAGTCTGAATAATTACATTTAGGGATCAAGTACTTTTCAGCAGAGGTATGTCAGTAGAGAAGGTCTACCAGGAATTTTTTTCCAGCTTCAGGATAAGAGGATACATAATTGAGGACCTTGATTCTACCAGTTCCCTTTCCCTACTTGGGCAATAACATTCATTGCTTTGTGTATAGAAAATAAATTTTAGGCTTCTTTTGTATTTCAAAATGTGATAAGATGAAGATACTATTCAACTCAAGATTTTCAGTAATTTTCTTTTTAACCAACGCAAGCCTTATTTATCCAGAAATGCCCTTTATGTTCAAATTACTTTCAAGTTGTGTTGCTCATTACTCTCTGGTGAATATTCTAAAAGATCCTCCGATCTCTTCCTCCTTTATTCATTTTCAGCACTATAACATCTTATCAGGATAGGTAATCTTCATTTTCTTCACTTTGAATATAGCAGAAGACAATAGACAGAAGTAGAACGAAAAGACTAGTTGCAGACTTTACTTTAACCTTAGGAAGTTTTGAATGCTCTTATAATCCTCTTGAAAGTGTCAAAATATTACCTACTAGTGCATAAGGCCCTTGCATGAAGGAGAGGCATTTTAGGGTAAATTGGCTTAGAAAGAAAATAATGGAAATACAAATAGAAAGCCTTTCTTTCCACCACCTATAAAATATGGTGCAAAAGCTCTTAATATGTTGGTAGTAGCATGGTACAGAAAAGTCCATTCAGAGCTGGGATCACAAACTGGATTTGCTTTTGCACTTTTTCACTTTGTTTTACGCTTGCGTGATTCTATTGATGTCAGTATATAATGTGCAATGGGATGGAGAATCAGTCTGTCTTGAACTGCCTACCTCTGCTTTCCACTTCCTGAGGTATTTCTGAAGCAAAATGCATTGTACTCTTGTAGATTATTTCCCTCTATGCCCATGGCTCTGCAAAATTATGTAAGGTGGAGGACCTTTTCCACTTCTTTCATTCTTGAAGACTTTACTTGCACATTGCCCTGTCAGTCAGTGGGGCAAAAGTCTGAACACATCAGAGTGGTTGTGATGAATAAATTTCAGTCAACCTCAACTCATTTAATAATCCATTGAACTAGTCTGTTCCTGCTTTTTTATTTTGGAAGGATTCCATAATTAGAAACAGGAAGTAGTTGGGTTAGAAAGTGAATGTAGTGTCATCTACGTATGTTTATTCTGCAGTTCATCAGGATGGCCTTAACCATCAACCAGATCTCTGAGATATGTGACAGCATTCATTTAAATCATTGAATTTGAGATGGTCGAGGCTGTAATTTCAGCAACCCAGTATGGGACAGTGTGAGGTTTTGGAGAAAATCAGATCTCAGTGTCTTTCAACACAGAAGCCTTAATCTGGTTCAGAACAGCCATTTCATGTTTTGAAATGATGACTTTAATATCCTTCTCCTTACAACCATAAATGGGGTCATTCTAATAGCCTTGTCTTCTTTCTAGAGATCGCCAGAACTTGCAGAGGGAGGATTCTCATCTCTTAACGTGTTGTCATAGTAGACACTTGAATTATCAGTAAACTTGCTAGCTTTTAAACAAGAAGCACAAAATAGTGCTTCTACTCATTGCTGGAGCAGATCTAATTAGCCGAAGCACAGCATTGTATGTAGTGATTATGCTGCTTCTGGAACCTATATTTGACTTGACTGCACCACATAGATAAGCCAGTTTGTTCAGAGCTTGCTGTGTGTACTACATCATTGTTTAGCGTACCTATGTGATTTTTGTGAATAAGTAAGCATTGAACAAAATGTAAAATATTTTGCCTTTTGTAGGCTTGCATTATTATCCTTTACCAAAATAAAAACCATACTTTGTAAGTTATGTCATGTGGCAGTAAATACACTGCAGTGGTTGAGCCCTGTAATCCTGAAGAACATGAAGGCAGCTAGGCCCAATATAGAAGCTTACATAAAATGCTTAAAAAACAGAAATCCAAGGATCAACACTTGTTTGTCACCAGCCTTTATTGCTCACTCCGTGCATCAGCCTGACAATCTGGTTGTATTCACCCCTTTTTATCATTTTGCAAGCTGTCATGTCCCATTTATAGTATATTGGCAGACTGATTCTCAGAGGAAAGAAGGTTTTGTTTACAGACAATTTTGATTATCAGAGAATGGCATGCTTAGTAATCAGTTATCCTCCCCACATCTTTTTAATCCAGCAGCACCTAATGTGGGGAGAAAAGGTATGCAATTGTGTATATGTATAGGTAGCTTTGTATTAAACAACAGAAAAACCTAACATTCAATGGAAAAAAAATTTCTCTGTATGTCACCTTCCATTCTGTGCTACGTTTGGAAGAATTCTCAGGCAGAAAGTTGGTGATAAGATCCCATCAGTTTACCATAACTAACAAGTGTGTCTGCTTCCAGCATGTCAGGAATGAAGGGCTACTCCCCATCTGTTGAGGATAAACACAGTGTAGAAATTTCCGAGATGTATAAATTGTTTAGAGTAATTCCATTTGAATCCAGACATATGTTCCCAGTAGCTGACAAACAGGTCTTAGAAATCCAGGAAGACTTCTTAAAAGACTTTTACTCTGGGCTTATCTTTCCAAAGAGTTTTCACGAAGCAATTGTCTTTTTGGAGAGCTCAAATGAGGTGAAGTCTACTTCTTGTAGGAGCTCCTTTGATGCAGTTATGTGATGCAGTTCTGCTTTTGTGTTTCCTTAGCTGTGGAGCTCAGTCATCATTTTTTACTCTTCTGTAGAGCTACAGTGGGTAGCTGAGTAAATAAACTTGTAATAGACATGCGGGCTTGATTTTTCTTCTTATTTTTCAAGTAGGAAGTAATCGTAGAGCTGAATACCCTAGGAAAAATAGTTTTTCTTGGGAGCCTTTACCTGCAGGAGACAGAATCCTAAATGGAATAGTAAATCCATGTCCACCATATGTCAGCCTCCATTGTAGCCAGAAGTTTTAAACTCTTAATGCTTTCATGATTTATGACAGAAATAATTCTACCTTTTTTTAAAAAAAAAAACAAAAACAAACAAAAAAAAACCCCAAAACCCCTCAAAATCCCAGCTAGGCTAACTATTTATATTTCTTTTGTCAGCCAGGACTAACAGTCTTTCTTGTTAGTCACTATACTTACATAAATATTTTTATTCCTAGAGAAAATGCGTATTTTAGATATGAAAAGATGAAAGTGCAAGTTCAGTAGTTTCTACTAGATAGTCTCTAATTTCTTAATCAATCCTTCCAAAACCTTCCTATTTTCTCTGTGCTAACAAAAGGGCCCTATATGCATTAAAACAGTTTTCATATACTAGCAACATAGAATGATTTTGATAAACTGGTACAAAATTCTTGACTAAAAGAATGCCTTTCTACAACATCATCTTAAGGCTCTTAACATCTCATTTAAAATATATTGTTGTAGTTCAGGAGCTGGTGTGTAGATTGCAAAATTTTAAAATAACTTGGAAAAATTAAATGTTATGTTAACATTGAAAGTATACGACTGAATCATTTTCGGTACGAGGTTAATCAAAACAGATTGTTCTAGCCTAGCTTATTTGCTGTCCACTAGAGGACAGCACTGCTTTTGTGTCTGAATGCTGTAAAGTGAAAAATATGTGCAGCATTTTCTTTGAAAAACAAAAAGGAACCTTTTGAGCCAATTGTTTAAATAGAAGACATTTAAGATC
The DNA here is from genome assembly GCA_033558105.1 of Coccyzus lansbergi. Taxonomy (NCBI): domain Eukaryota; kingdom Metazoa; phylum Chordata; class Aves; order Cuculiformes; family Coccyzidae; genus Coccyzus; species Coccyzus lansbergi. The sequence continues at coordinate 1,081,922 of JAUMJK010000362.1, forward strand.
CAAAAAACTATTGATTTGAAAGATCTCTGAGGAAGTTTAATGTTTTCATTTATTTCTGTAAGGTAACTTACTTTCTTGGAATTAAGTAATTTTTCTTCGTAACCTGTTTTAAAAATGGGCTGTGTATAATTTGCAAATACATATCATATTAAATGCCTGATTCTTTAAGAAAAGTAAGAATAATAGACAAGATGAGAGAACAAAATGGATCAAGTATTACAATTATAATTTCCAGAGTGTTAGGACTAAATATTTTGATTCATGCATCTACCTTACTGTAGTTTTGGGGACGAGATATAAATAACTACAAATAAAAATGCCCACATTTTTAAACTAAAGGTAAATTTGAAGGACAATAAGAAGTTCATGGGGAATTATTTTCAATGTGTGCTATGTATTGGACAGTAAATTCAGCAGATTCACTTGTATTCATGCATTTTCTTTAGAAGTATAGTGCAACAACTCACTGGCAACTGAGGACAAACTGAAAATCTTATTTCAGCAATAGAACTGACAATTATAAAAATACAGTACAGATTTGGTTACAATTTATTTTTACAATTTCGTTATATTACTAAACCCCAAAATATTTAATATTGGAGACAATTACATTATGGTAATGAATTAGGTATTTTTAACAATTTAATCTAAAATAGTGTTAAAATAGCACAAAATGTACTGGGAAAAAAGCCCATCAAATTATAATATTACTTTAAAGGTAAATATCAAATTTTATTATTAATAACCAATGTTAAACAGGGCTTCTCCTCAGCAGTTAAAATCACCAGGTTCGAAAAAATATTTTGTGTGTGTGAGTGTATTTCTGCTTCTGTTTTTAGTATTGAGCCTACTCTGTCCCCAGGTCAGAAGTAATACATAATAATGCTATTCTGAATAGTTCTTTTTCGTGTTCTAAGGTTGACTCAGAAAATGAATACAAGTAATTAGTAATTTAACCAACTTTTAGATGTAATGTTAATTACAAAGTCAATCCTGTACATGAACAGAATTTATCAGAGAAAAGTGAAGATTCAAAGCACTGACACTATAAATATTTGTGTTGTCCAATTGATACACTGGAAAGTACTTTATAGTTTTTGATTCTTATATTTACAAATTGAAGACTAATTCACAGCAGTATTTTTTTCCTCTGAATATATTCACTGCGTAACTTGATTACACGTTTGTCAACTTTGGACTAATTATTTTTCTACAGCTAGGGCAGGGCATTGCATCTTCTGATCGTCTTTCTTACTAATAGGATTCTGTCTGCTTCAGCAGGCAGTAATTGAAGTATCCATGTACAAGATTTAAAGGAAGGGTGGAGAAAAAAAAAAGTTTTAGCCTCCATTGGCCATTGTCACTGTTTCTCATAAGCAGTAGAATAGAAATAAAAAAAGAAAGAAGTTAGCTTGAATAGAAAAATCAAAGAAAGAGAAGAAAAATCAAAGAAGGAGAAGATCGCTGGACAGGAGAGAGAGTATGTTTTAGTGCTGTTGAATTATGCGTAACAAAACCTGCTCTGCTGTAAACAAATGTCCTGACAGTGAGTGTTCAGGTGTAAATTTACTTTCTCCAATGTTGAATTTTAAAGAGCAGGTTTTGAGTGAGTTACTCTATTGCTGTTTATTCACTAGCATGGAATTTTCATGACCTTTCCCTATAAAAATGCATATCCTGTATATTGTAACTGTTTTCTCTCTACAAATAAAGGAAGGATAACTGCTAACCTGTAGTTAAGCTGGTCATTACAAAGCCAGTGTTTGGTAAATATCTGTCAGCTTGTGGTATGTGATACTCTGTGTTTTCCCTTCATATCAACTGTAAATCAAATATTTCAGTGTGATAATCATTAGCAAATCTTATTTTCATGGAAAGTGACCGAGAATATGCACGTGATCTTTAACTCTTGAAAGACTGGATGACTTTCTAAAAATAAACAGTACTTTGTTGATTTAGAATTTGCTTCTTAATATTTATTTCCTTGATTAATGACAGGTACTAGATTTATGTAAAAAATAACCGTGAACTCTGTCTCTTTTTCTGCACATCACATAGCCTCAGAATATTTAACATTCTTTTTAAAGTAAGAAAAAATATTGGAGTAACTTAGAATGTACTAGTATGTCTCACAGTGCTGTGTTTCTCATCAGGCTTCATTTTTTAAATGGTGAAGGTATTAGCAGCTGCAGATCTTCCTAAATGTTCTTAATTATATGAAATCAGAGTTGGAATTAATATTGTCACAGAAAGAAAACTGGAAAATAATTGTAGAATAGCAGAAATGGCCATCTTGAAACTATTAGTGAATATTTGGTTCTGTTTTCGGAAAGGTATTATCTTTTACTTTCTTTTTTTCCTATTCACTGATGCATCCTCTTTTGCAACGGAACCATGCTCATAATATAATATCTCACATTCAGAGATGTCCATAGGACAAATACTTTCTTTTGGACCTAGAAACAACTGATTTACAAGCTGGATGTCAACATACTACAGTTGGGTTCCCAAGACTTCTTTCAGTCTCTTAAATTCTGGTTGGTTTCACTGTCGTTTTTCAATCTTTTTGTATTCAAATTCTAACCTTTAAGGCACTATCAACTTTCAGAAGAACAAAAAAAAATTTAATTACTGACCTTGTGAGGAAAATAAGATTTTTCTCCCAAAGAATAAACACTTACTACATAAAGTGATTAGGTTTTGTTACTGAAAGGCTTTTTTAATGGCTTTCTGGTCCAACTATTTAATTGAGCACAACACACGTTTTAGAAAATCTATGTGGGCTTACGATGAGTAAGCACATAAGTGCAATAACATGTGCCTAGTCAAAAAACCCAGCTATTAACTAAATCCTTCAAGGACATATATTTAAAACATCTAAATAATTAGCAAATCAGTTTTACTGCTAGTGTCTTCTAACCAAAGGTCAACTGCATCATCCTTCTATAACTATTCCGTTTCACAGATCATATAAGCATATTTATGTTACAGCTCTCTTTAGAAATGAAATTATCTTCCCTGTTTTAAGGAACAGATTTTTATTTCTGAAGTTCAAAAGCAGTAGTAAATGCATTGTACAGCTGTTCTATACTCTCTTTTTTAGTGTTGAAATAAGCCATCCTGTTCTGTTCCAGTTCTTCTTTCACTAAGTGATTGCAGATTGGTGACTATTGGTACAAACCGATTAGCCACTGTTAGTTATGCGAACTAACACTTAATGTAAAATTGTCTAAGTATCAGGCCCTTTGCATATTGCAAACTACATACAGACTCAACATATTACAGATTTTACATGTTTTGCTCAGAGGTATGGAAAAATGCTATTGATCCCATATGTGATTTTGCAAATCCACAGGTAAAAAGTATGAGTGCAAAACTCCCTCTGATGCTTTGGGCCTCTGATGCTTTTGGCTTTCACAGAACAGTGACTTTGTATCAGTTTCATGTTTTATTAAAAGATGGTAAAATCAAGCCTTGGGGCTATGAAACACAGCAGGAGTGCCAGCTACAAACCTATTTACGTGCATACTCAGACATAATCTGCTTCTTTGTTGTCCCAAGATACAACTGTTAAGTAAATAAAGTGACTAATAAGACTATTGTTTCTATAATTATCCCCCTGTCAAAATCAACAAGAGAAATAGTGATTTTCTACATGGTAGTGTAAATAGATTAAATAATTGATGTAACTAGCTGAGTAGATAATTTTACAGTAATAACATTATTTTAGAACCACCTATTAAAGGGAGAGGTCTTTGAGTGTATCCATAGTCCAGACAAAAGAAATAGATTGACCTATGATGAGTGACATTGGAGAAGTGCCCCATGTTTCCCTAATTAGTATAATGTGTTATGAGATTTTGATATGCTTAGTTTAAAAGGAAAAAAGACAGAAATTACTTCTCGTTTGAAGAGAACCTGCTTCCTGCTTAAGTGGCTAATATTTTAATTAAGTCTGGAGTGAAGTTTTTTTAGTACCTCCTGATAAACTCCCTCCTTTATGTTGATGGTAATTAAACAGGTCCCCAAGGGCTTGAGTAGGCGCTTTGCAGGGCCCGTGCTAATTGTCAGACATGAGACACTGACCAGTTGGTTTGCTCTTGAATAGCCCACAGTGGTGCTGTCAGCCCAGCAGTTTGATTTTTCTGTATTGTGAGCTGTTGTCAGGGCTAACTGGGTCCTATTGTGGCTGAAGATGTTGCGCAAATTGAGGCAGATGGCTCTGATTCAGACACGTGTCATTCAGAAAGAGGAGAGGAGATTGGCCCTGCAAAGTGGGGTCAGACTGGGTCACAGACCTGCTCTACACTTGTTAGTGTTTTCAAAAGCCCATGTGCAGCAACTTTGTTGTTGTCAAGTAACCAAGGGAGGGGGGAAAGGCAAAAAAAAAAAAAAGCATGGGGTGCTCCTTGTGAAAGATGGAAGATGAGGCTGTTACCATCCTCTCCCTCCTCATCTCTTGGGTCTGGCTGTGCATGCAGAATGAATTAACAGGATTGACAGAAGTTCATTGTGCCTAAAAATGGCTTTTCAGTCAATTGTCATGCTTAAAAGGCTAGTTTTGGTTTTAATTCCATGTAATTAGTGGGTTCTTTATGTCTTGGAATTTAGTAATGCTGCAGTACTCCTAAGTTTTGCTTCTCTGACAGGTTAGGGGTTTTTTTTAATTTGCTTTGTAGGATTTTTAATAATTCTAAAATATTTAGAAGTATTGTCCACATTTTTCTGCTTAAATATTCTCACATTCTGGAATGATTTGGTGTTTTGCTGTTACCGTAATTTCAAATGATTTTATTGGATGTTTATATCTTTGTAGTTTGAATTAATTGCCAAGATGGCAGGAGGATGCACTTTTCTGAATGTACAGCAATTTAGCATTTTGGAAGTGTTCTACTATATTTGACACAGTTGCAGTTTCTTTGGGGCACCAAATAATTATACTTATTCATGGAAAAATCCATACAGCTGAATTCAAGTTGCCAGTGTGCATGAGTATTGCCGATGAACCAAAGAACCAGAATTTTATAGAAAAGTTTTTGCATGATACTTTTTTTTTGTCTTTCTTAAGTGCAAAAATATTTACAAAATGTTGAACAAATTCTTCCTGAAGAATTTGTAGATGTTTTTATGGTTTATCCCCTGAAATGCATTAATTAAATTGGACGCACTTTATTACATTTGAACTCATTTAACTTTTGCAGAAAGAACTATTAGCAGTCTTTGACCTTAAGATCCTCACTGATTTTAATTTTTATTTTTTATTTTACTTTCCTTCTTTAGGTTTGCAGCTAAGACTATGCACAGTGGGTCACTCATGCTAGTCACAGTGGAGCTGAAGGACAGCTCTACAGCACAGCTCATCATAAACACAGAGAAAACTGTGATTGGTTCTGTTCTGCTGCGGGAGCTGAAGCCTGTCCTGTCCCAGGGGTAACCTGCTTACATCTGGACTTCAGAATCTGGCACACAACAAAAGTGCCTGGCATCCACTACTGCTGCCTTTCATTTATAATAATAGCCTTTCCATCTGGCAGTGGGGGAAGAATACACTCTTGACATTCTTGTCTTCTGCTTTAGAATGCTAGTGTGTATCTGTCATATATGCAAGTCTCTTCCTTTTTTCTGCTTGCTAACCAAAGAATATATATTTTGCTGTCAGTTATCAGCACTCTTAAATGTAATTCCCATCTGTTCTACCCTGGTCCTTCCCTTTCTGCTCCCTTCCCCTATACCTTTCTTCCCGGTTGATTTTCCCCACTGTAGTGGACAAATACTAGATAATAAAGTTCAAGGGAAATCACACTGCTTGAAAACTGAGTTAAAATGGCAGGTAGGTTCCAGCAACGTACGCAGCTACTATGTGGTTTGGGAAGCTTTGTTGCATAAGTATAGGTATACAATAGGTACAAGAAAATAATATTTGCTTTCTGGAAGTGCTTGTAACCCTGAATTTGTGTATTAAGAAGATTGTTCCTACTTACTGCAATTTTCTCCAGTATTTCTATTAAGTTGCCAATAAAGTAGTCCTATGAGCAGAGGCTCCCTCTTACTTATTTTCATAAAGAACCGATAAGGTGATTGCCAGTGTTGTATATAACTGGTTGATTAAAGTAAAGACCAACAAGGTCTTTACATATGCATTAGCAAACTATTCTTGTGAAAGTAGTGAGTGTTTGTGCTCCTGTTGTAATTTTCTGCTATACAGTTGCATTTTTGTTAATAAACAAAGCCAATAACTGCCTATTTTCAGATTGGCCCATTCATAAAATATTGATTAAATTATTAGAAAATATATTAAAAACTGATTAATAGACTATTTTGGCAAATTCTGTCATCTAACTTAACAATTTATTCAGATCTTTGCTTCAGATTTCTTTTGAGATTAAAACATCTCTGACTTGTACATAAACCAGGGCATGAGACAAAGAGAAATTCATAGCCATATCTAGCTAACTAGACCTGAGAAGACAAACAGCTGTGCAACCTTTGTTGTGCCCAGTTTTCTGCCTGTAGCCTGGATGTTGCTGATTTTCACCTTGCCTTCGCATTCTGGTTACATGGTAGGACTGAAGATACCGAGTTTTGTTATTTCATATCAGTTCCTCTCACTTCCAACACTATAACTTCTAGTAACTCACGGCTCAGCTATAGATGCTTTCATGACAGAGGTATTGTGCTGACTGTAGCCTTGCTCTGTCACCAGGATCGTTGCATAGTCTTTTAATGCTAAGAGGTGCTATTTTGGATTAGCTTTCTGAATGACAGTATGTACTGCTTCATCAGAAATACTGCATTACTGCACACTGTAAAGTTCTTCTAGGATTTTCTACTGAATTTGGTAGAACTGAAAGCTTAGTAGAATTGGCAGATTCTAAAGAGGGGTTCTTTTTTAGGTATTTAAGTCAAACTTCTCTTGGAAGTGTAGTTCTGGGTTTTGCTAGAACCCAAAATATACTGGCACTTCTCAGACAAAGAATCTTGTGCCCTCAACCAAAATGTACCTGTGCTTTATAAATTTTTACACTGTTTTCTGAAGTTCTAATCCTGCAGTAAGCTTCTTCATGAATTACAGTTTTCAAATGTGATGCAAAAACTATTCAGACAGATGAGAAATCATTGATTGTTGAAAATACCATTATCTCAAAGAAAATGCAGATTGGTCTAGATGCTATTTGATAGTAAGAAGGTGGTGAAGGAAAGACACAGAAACATACTTCCTGAGAAACAACTGAACTGCAGAACCTTCACCTGTATTTGTAAAGAAGGAAACAAGCTAGAATTGTTTCTTGTACTACAGTGTAAATCAAAGGAGAGCATATTAATGCTGTGTAAATCACACATGCTCCTGAGTTAATACCTGCCTCCCTTTAATATAGCCCAGAAATGTGTATAGTAAGGATATTTGTGGAGTTTCTGGTATTAATTTGCATTTTTTTCAACAGTTTGTGATTTGGTCCAGTAGTTCAATAACTCCTGATACAATAACTCTTGAATTCTTGATGGTGGTGTGATTGGAAAATTTATGCTGTCTTCTCCAAATAGTAATATGGAAAGAAATTGTCTTTACAGGCAGATATTTAAATAGTCATGTATCTCTATCTGCAATGAAGCTCAGCTTTTCAGGAACCTGAACATGAGCACATGTACATGTCTTATAATAATACTGGAAGTTGCACTTAGTTGTAATTCAGCCAGTTAGCAGTAGTTAACAATTGTTTCTTGGGTTTGCTATATATAATTTTTATCCACTTTCTTTGATACTTTTCATCATTTATGGAGGCATATTAAAGGTAATTAGGATATTAAGTAGATAACTAGTCTAAATTGCAATCTAGTACTCATTTCAGAGTGATTTTCTGCTACCAGGTAGCAGCAGCTCCAGTCTTTGTGGGTAGACTTTTCAGTTAGGAGCTATGGCCTGAGAACCACCCAGCTTCCAGACTTGGGCAGGCTTGGAACACACCTGCATGCGTGACTCAGGAGGAAGACCAAAGCGTAGTATTGCAGGACCAGTGAGGTGAGTTTTGCTGAGATGGTTAGGAAATCGTATCAAGGTCTAGTTTAGGGAGTGGGAGATGAGGGTTAATCACTTGAATTATGATGGGTTCAAATACAGAAACATGCAGGAAAATAGGAAAAAAAAATCTGCAAACTGAAATACATTATCAAAAGCGGGAGATTTGTGTATAATTTTATTAAATTGAATTAATTCATGCCCAATATATATATTTACTTACTCAAATTGACCCAAGACTATTGTGGTCTAGTCCAGGCTGTAAAACTGATGCTGGTAATTATGAAGAATCCATCCAACAAGAGCAAGAGCAAACAGATCTGAAAGTTTCTACGTAGTGAGAGGTTGATGCTTTGCCTCTTCTTTGCTTCCTGTTTGTTTAAACACACACATGTGTATTCCCCCTTGTGAAAAGGGTATTAGGGTTTTTTTTAAGTAACTGAATTTTAAAATTCAATTATCCCAAAATAACAAAAAACATTTGGAAAGAATAGGGTATGAGGAAGAGTTATGTTATTGTGGATGGCAGAGTATAAACTTAGGCTTGAATGAAAGTCAACATAATTATTTTCTCTTAATTAGCTTTCACATTTTGTGCTGTCCTATAAAAGGATGAGGGTTTTTCCTGCATATCCTGTTTTAATTCTAGTAACCAGTATCTAAAGAAAAACAGCAGAAATAGAAATGGGTCTAGAGCTAGGAACAAAATAAAGGAAGACATAAATAGAATACCATGGGAAAGGATAGTGGAAGAAATTAAAGTGTTTCTAGAACAGGGACATGATACAATACGTGAAATAATGAGTGGCGTAAAAAAGATAAATTGGTCTTTCCTGATGATCTTTTCTATTAACTCAGGAACAAGGTGGTGTTCAGTAACATTTTTAAAGCATTGTGTTTAAATCGGAGGAAGGAATTAACTTTTTTCCTGTGATTTTGAACATATGTACTTAAGCTCTGGTCACCACTGTCACAAGATAATATGATGTTTACTAAATTTGGAATAAAACTGGAAATCTACATTAGCAAAGGAATGTACAGATATGAATTGGGTAGGATGTAAAAAACCATAAGGGCTCAAAATCCTGTTAGTCTCAGGCTTAGGATAATGACTGATATTTAGCGATAGAGTAAAATCCTTTCAGACACTTTGTTTTGCAATGGTCCATTACATAATCAGTATTAATTCTTTTTAAAAAATATTTAATTACTGAACCATCTAGTTTTGCATACAGTTTATTGTATGCTTGGATTAATTTTAACTTAGCACTGAAATGCTCCAAGAAGATTTCTGTAGGCAATGTACAAGTCCTCATCTGACTTTCAGTGTGTGCCAGAAACAAGCGTATGAGGACTGGACCCTGTTCTGTTGTTTTTCTCTCAGTTTTTCTTCCTCCCCTTCCCATTTCATCATAAGGTATGTGTTCTTAGAACACTTGTGCGTTATATTAAATGTTTTGTGGTGCAGACAGCAGGCTTTGCTGTGTTTACATCATGTGGTTTCATTGCTGATGAGAGCCTTTGTGCACAACACTGATAAAAGCAATGCTTCTGTTCAGGTTATTTTCCTCTTATCTGGTATACTTGTTGTGCTTTATGTAGCACAGTTCAGTGAACCTGTTTGGAAGAGACAGAGATGGTGAACTGCTTTTCCAGTCCCAGAGTTAACTGGTTTTGCCTCAGAACCTACAAGTTGAACTACTTTTCAGTGGCTGGTAACTGAGCCCATGCTGTAGCGATACTGCCCCAAATCCTGATCCACTTAAATGTCTGTACATTCTGCTGCAAACAGCATTATTCGAAACTCCTTTTTCCCATCATGTATCTATAAGAGAGAGAGCAAAAATCAGTTTTGCTGGCTTCCACCACCACTTTTCTAGTCCTCTGCAAGTCCCCCCACTCTGCGCTATCCCCTTCTCCTGGTAACCTGCCTCTTCCTTTGACCAACCTCCCAGTAATAACTTTGAGAGAAGAGGGAGGAGGGCAGCAGCTCTGCCCGTAGCACCATCTAATTGAGCATATATATTGTGTGTCCCCATCTCCATGCCCTCGCCTCTGGCTCAGCCCAGACCTGGTGTTACTCCATGATGGGAAGGATTTAGACTAAGCCTTGAAAAAAAAAAAAAAAAAACAACCAGCTAACAATTTGGCTTGCTTCTTCAAGAAGGAGCAAGACCTGTTGGTGCACAAGGGTCCTACTCACTTACCCTGTGAAAATGTTGGTGGACTCTGTGTGGGTGGTGAGAAGATAGTGAAAGGTTCCTCTTCTATCAGCCACAACTGGCAGCTGTTCAGCCATTTGCATTGGCAAATGGCAGGTGAGTGAGAGATGAGAGAGAGTACCCTGGTGCGTCCAGCTGCCCTGCAGAGCTTCCACCTTGTCTTGGACCCTGGGACACCAACAGCTTGGGCTGATATGGCATCTCAAGTCCAGCAGCTGGAGCAGAGTAGGCAAGGGGGGCACAGGGAGGAGAGGAGCCTTGGGAGAGGCAGTGTCAGCTCTTCTCCTTCTGCGACACATCACATCTGACCAAAACAGCTATCTCTTGTCCCCGCCAAGCACTGGCAGCAGCCACAGGCCATCAGCATTCACAGGGCTTTGAAGCTGAGGCAGCCAGGGGGCTGGAATGGGGCAGCCCCTGCAGATGCCGCTGGAGCTGAGGCTGGTAGATGCAGCTCCACAGTGCCAGTGGAGTGTCCTCTGCTCACCCTGCAGCCCTCGGGCACACCTGTCCCAGCTGGGATGCCAGAAGGGCTCCCAGCAGCCTGCCTGGGTAAAGCAGGCAGGGTGATGGAGTTGCAACAAACCCCTCGGGAGTGGTGTGGAATGCTGGCCTCCAGAAAGGGCTGGGCTTTACTGGACATTATTCATTAAATCCCAAGAGGAGGGAAGTTGTATGCTGGTCAGCCTGTAGGCATCCCAAGGAGGGTTTTCTTGGGTGCCAGACCTCCACTCCTGCAACCTTGAGCAGACTTGTGTGAGTGCACACAGAGGCTGCAGCCTCACAGGGGGCAGCTGGCTCTGCCCTAGCCCTCTGAGAACCCCACAAACTTCTCCCACATTGTGCCTGGAGGCTTCTATATGACATACCTCACTGCAGGGGCCACTTCCTTCTCTTTGGGGATTATATAATTTGATTCCACAGTGTTTATTATTTGTATCTTTTTCATTTTGCTTTGTCCTCATTTTACATATTTGTGTGAGAATGTTTAGGTGTTTAGTTGCACCCTACATGTGTGCCAGCAATGCACAATGTACCAATGCTTACTGAATCCTGTCTGGAAAGTATATGGCATTCCATATGACTCTAAAACATTGGTTGTAAGGGAGGTAAAAGAGATGAAAACATAACCAGTTTGGTAATTTTTTTGAACTGTTTTCTATTTCTGACAAAACAAGTTATCTGTCCCACTTGGTACCATTGATTTCTCCCTCACCTGTCTGTCTTCAAATGTTTGCAGATTTATTATATGGTTTTAAAGGCCTCATATCCTCTTCTGTGAGGCTGCAGTGTTTTCATGGGTTTTTGGGTTTGTTTTGGTGGTCAGGTCATTTTACTGATGGAGCTTGGAGTGCAGCCCTCCAGACACTTGGATTCAGCACAGATAAGAGGGAGTACACCCTGGTGAGGCAGAGAGAGGAGCCTCTTCTGTCCCCCTTGCCCTTCCTATCATGCCCTGGCATCATACCAGAACAACAGCAAAGTGGCTTCTTCTATCAGAAAATGAAAAAAAAAAGGGGTGGTGGTGGGAACATGCCTCTGACACTACACAAAAGAAACTTTCTTGCTCCATCTGGGTCTGTGGGCCTCTGCCAATACCTGCGTTTGGGCAAAGTTAGTTGGCGGCTCAGCTTCGCATTACTGAAAGTCATTCTGGTTTCTGCACTGTGGTGTAATTGTTTAAAAAACATGTTATTTGATGATTAAGATTCTGGAGTGGATTGTGTTCTTTTGGGTTCTTGCACTGTTTCTCCATCAGGGACCTGGTTTCAGCAGTGTGCAGCTGCTGGAGTTGATTTACAGTGCTGCGGCTGTGGCTAGTCATAAATAAATCCTCTTATATAGTTGTTATGAACACCTGTTAGATCATCTGTCAGCAAAGCGCTGTTCACATTTATCATGGTGCGGTAGTTATTTTACCTCAATCCATTTCCAACTGACTCGGCCTCCATCACTGGATTACTATTACCACACCATAATCGCTCGTTTCCACTCCATGTTACAACTTGCAGATAAAAGATTTCACTACTTGGCCAAATTTCATAAATAAAGGAGCAGTTCAGTGCAGTAAAAGTTTATTTTTGTCATCATTTGTCACCCCATTATTCTATAAATCAAATGGAATAGCGCTATTGCTAGCTCAGGCATTGCTGTCAGCCCTAGGCATGGAAATGGTCCGTTTCTTCTTTTTAGATGAGATGACATGTCTTTCAGACTTAACTGGCTTATGGCTTTGTTTCACCCATTTTATTTTATCGCCCCTTCAGAAAAATCCTTGGGGACCAGAGAGACTAAAGGAGTAAAATGGAATCAGAAAACACAGTAAAACATGCTGCTTTAGCTGCGTTATGTACATTTCCCTCCCCCGCAATCATTCATTTACAAACTCCTCCACAAAAATAATGGATCTGGATATAAACAGCCCCTCAATGCTTTCTCTAGCTTTGCACAGATTTTATCACTCATGTCAAAATCCTGGGACGGAAAAGGCACCAGAGACAGTACTTCAAAGTCTTGCTAATGCACCTGCTCCTAAATGGACTCCCTGGCTCCCTGCACAGGGGTGCATCATGGGCTTCTGCTTTTGTACCGAAGGTTTGCACTGATGAATTCCATCTTAGACTCTGAATGATCTAATAACACCTTGCTGCACCTTGCTATGTAGCTTCACAACCAAAACCCTCAGGATGTAACCCTGCACCTTCCCAGGTACAACCTTCACACAAATATTGTTTACCTATTTTGGTTTTCAATGTTTTCTTAAATCTAGCTATAAATCTGTTCCTGGGCCATGCCTTGATTTTTTTTGGCCCTGTGTTCATTACAGATGCTTGAATTTTGTGTGATTTATTGGGAAGCTAGGAGATGGATCTCAGACTAAATTTTGAAGAGTGTGCTATCCCTTGGTTTAGAAAGAGCAGAGTAGGATGATGATAAAGGAATAGGGTAATAGAAAAGGGTTTATAGTTGATATTATACTTCTGAGTTGGTTCTAATTCAAGTTACATTCTTCATAGTCATTATGTAGCTCATAAATTCAATAAAGTGTTTTACTATTACTATAAAAATGACAGGAGGGGGGTTTTATGTTGTAAGTTTCGTTAGTTGCTCTTCCTGTTTTATGTTGAAGTTCTCAGGCCATTATGTCATTAAACTCCTTGGAGTCTGAAGGGCTCAGGCCCCTCCGTTTCTTATTGCTGATGTGGCACCTTCTGCAGGGCAAATGTCTGTGTGGTCAGTCCCTCTCACTGTCGCCTTCCTCATTGATGACTCTCTTTGGTTCCATTTTGGCTTTGTTTTTCATTCAGAAACCCAGGTACCTGCCTTTATGAGGAGACAGTGTGAGTTTCAGAATGGCTGTGGCCCTGCTCTGGGTGTCCATACTCACTTGTGGCTGATCTACTCACGCGTTAAAGTGGCTAAGCCCTCTTATTCCAGTAGGTCTTGTGTGGTTGTGGGAAGAGCCTGCTGCCAAAGAGGAATGCTGAGCTTTGGAAATAAAATGCCTTTGGAGACTTCACCATCCCCTTTGCCTTCCTGGGAGGAATTGCTGTGACTTTTCTCCAGCCACCTTTGTTGTAAAACTATGAGCTCATCATGGTTTGAGAGCCTTGTTCAGTTTGCCTGTGGGCAAATGCTTGCAATCAGAGTCCTGCACATTTGCTGGAAAGGTCTCTAAAGGCAAATCCAGGAGGGTTTTTGCCTTTTCATTGATGGGTGGAATTTTTTTCAATGGCACCGTATAATTTCTGTTATTTCTGCTTCATTAGAGGAAAGAGGCATTGAATATCTGACCCTGGAGCCTTTGCTTTCTCCAGATGTTTGCTTTGCACACAAATAATCTGCATGAAAACAGTAACTGCTAATTCTGTGGCCAAAGTGCATCAGGACCCTAATCTAAAACCTCCCAATCCATCCAGCTGTCTGGCATTTGCTATTAGAGGGCACCAACAGAGAAATGAGGCTGTGGCTTTATCAGTGCACCCTGGGTGACAACTTGATTTTCTGCTTTCACCGCAGGCAGCAGCAGCCCAACATGATGGGGCTGTTAATTTGTGCATTTCATGGTGTCTGTCAGGGGGCCGGGAGAGGAGGGTTTCAGGGGAAGGGAATGGAGCATGTCCCAGCCTCGGAAGCACCTGTCTGCATTGACGGCACAGAGCACTTCTTATTAGCGTGCAGGTCTCTAAATGCAGCCCCAGGATGACAGCCTGGCATTCCCAGCACCCACACAGTGTGACAGGCGCAGGCAGCCGGTCCCATTGTTTGCCCTTGATGAGCATGTCATTAATGGAAATGGAAGAAAGTGAGGGCCACATCAGTATTCAAATAGCCTCCATCCTCTCTGCCATTCAACCGCCTGGCTCAGGCGGCTGCAGATTTCCTTCTTGCATCTCCACTTACACATTTTCGCAGATTTATTCCCACTGCATACAAATCCCCCCCCGTGTGGCTCTAACCCCATGCACACACACCACCACCACCCCCCAAAACATGTTCTTTTGCATCATCTGATCTGCCAAAAAGAAAGTGAATTACTAAGGTGTCATTAGCAAATACTTGCTGATTGTAACCCAGGAAATGGAAAGTGCTATTATTTAAACTTGAAGAAAAATCCTGGTGTATTGCTGGTAATATTATTTATTCCAAAGCATCTATTTATGCTTGTCTAAGTGACTTCTTTCTTTATAACAAATCACAACATATTTGTTCTGAAACATTTTTCCTGGTAGGTATGGAGCAAGAGGATTGCAGACAGAAGGAGAAATAACTGAAAAATCTGTATTCCTGTTTAATGACGGTATTGCTAGAAACATCAGTGAAGTCACGCTATTCTCCCTTAAAACCTTCTTTCAAAATTCTTCGACTTGACAACAGTTGTATCACGGATACTTGGATAACCTATCTTGCTGGGTTCACCATCTTAGGCTACCTGTACCCCTCTGATCTCACAGAGGCAAGGTGATCTCCTCAGGGCTGGGTCGTGAGCTGGCCTCCTACCATTGTGTGCAGCTTTTATGGCACAGACCAAGGCAGGATGCAGGTTGATGATTAGTACTCCTGAGCACTCCAGCAAAACAAATAACAGTATCATTATTCAGCTGGTGTGAAGAATGTGCCTTAGGCACACTGGCATCTGGCCAGATCTTAAATGTATGTTTCTGTGCTTTATTTTTGTGTTGGTCTGTTTTTGTAATAAATATAATTAGTGCTCACAGGGGAGGCTATTGACACTACCACCAGGCTCAGTTTGCTCTTCGCAGTATTTCCAAATCATTCTCATTACACATCCAACTTGCAGGTTGGATGTAGTACCCCTTGCCTTTTGTTTGCTCCTCTCCTCTCCAACCAGTGATTTAGCCTAAAATTTTAGGCTCCCTCCACCAGTAGTGGCTGGAGCCAGCACTAAATGGATGCTACTATGTGATTTCCAAACCTTCCTACATTTTGTAGACCTCTTTAAACCCAAGCAGCAAGGGAGAAAGTGAGCCCACGAATTTTTCTGTCGCTTGGTTCCAAAATGGATACTGCAGGACTAAATTGTTCCAATACACTTTTGTAAGAAAACCATTGCCAAACTATAGTCCTTCCTCACAGTCCTTGCAGCCGCTGCTTTGGACTCACAGATCCTCCTGGGATGTGATAGCATTGGTTCCTGGAGTCTTATCAGTCCTGATATGTGCTTTTCTTCTACTGGTGACTGCAGGTACTGCCTCAGCGTTCTTTTTAGCTGCAACTTAGCTTCTGCATCAGCTCACTGGTGACATCCATCTGGTTTTGGCCATGAACTCTGAAGGCAGGAAGGTGAAATGGCTGGGTATACATTTAGGTGGCAGAAGTGCATCACAGTGCTATGACCTGTGTGAGGGTGAGTGCATCCTCTTGTCTTGGCTCCTATTGCTTCCCCTAATCTTCTTTCTTTTCTGACAAATTTGGTGTGTACAGTACTTTGTGCAATAGCCCTCTGATTTCAGTAGGAGCCTCTAGGTGTTGCTATAATATAAATAATAATTGTCTTCAGGGATTAATTCAAAGAGGGTAGTTAAAGTTGAGCGAGACCAAAGGAAGAAACCCATGAATTATTTCTCATGTTTAGAATGATTAATAATTTCTGCATTCAATGAATCACAGAACTGGGTTTGATCGGACTTCCTTCAGCTCAAATAAAAAAAATAAACAAAGGCCTTCCCATTGTTTCCATTGGCAATCAACTAAAGACCAATCTTTCTTCACTAGAAATCTGTCTAGAAATGGCTGCAAGGATATCCTGAAAACTTTAAAATTAAAGCTGGTGGTACAAGAATCAAGAACCCTCTTTCTGGGTTACAGCCACAAGCAATCTCCAAACTATAATAGCGGGCTGGTGGCTTATGTAGAAAAAAACCAGAAAATTTTCAAAGTCAGTCCTTTAGAAATATTGTGTTCTAGAAACCAAAATGTCACTGTCTTCAGGTATTTTATGGTAACTATCCTGCAACAGGACCTAGCACAATGTACGTATCAGAGACAAGACGGAGAGGTCAAGAAAAATTGCAAATCCCAATCAGGAAAGATTTGCTGCTGTTCTGCTTTTCTAACCAGAGCCCCCATCATTTTAAAAGTAATTTAGGAGATGTGACTGATGCACACCTAACACAGCATCAGGAGGAAGAACTGACCAATGGAGAACACACATTTACATAGAAAAATCCTATGGGGTATATTTTCAGAAGCAATAAGTAATTATAAATGCGTCACATGTTCCTGGAGACTACAGACCACAGACAGCATCTGATTTTCTCAGTTCAGTTCATAGTCCTCTGAGAAGCAAATCCCCAGGTCATCCTCAGCCAAACTCGTCATGGAACTGTCCCTATTGTGCTTTACTGCTTATTCCTCGTATGAATTCAGTGGAGATGAGAAGAAGTCAGTAGTTTATTTTCTTTGGGGTTTAACCAGTCAAGGGTAGATTTTCTCTTTGCCTATGTGATTTAGAAAATTGGTGGATGACAGATGAAGAACAGATCTAGATCTGTCGTCTAGGGAGTAGATCTGACTACATGCATGTGTGTACAAGTGCACCATGAGCAAGAGGAGAGTTTTACAGCTAACACAGAGTATTTTAACTTACCAGGCTTGTATGCTCTGCTCTCCAAGAAAGATATCACTTTTCCTATGTATATGATATCACAAAGGTTGAGATTTGTGATACAAAGCCTATATCATTCCTTCATGGAGGATAATATAAGAGACTTGAGGTAACATGCAAACTGTTTTGAGATACCTAAAGGCACTTGGAAGATGACGGAATAGCTTGTTCAACATGCCTGTAATAAATAGGAAGTAATGTAGTAAGGCTTGATTTAGGCACTGGAAAGCTATTTTACACTAGGAGCAGCGCAGACATAAAGCAGGCTGGCTAGAGAGGATGTGGAGGCTCCAAAACCAAAAGTCATTACAAGTTAAGCAAATAATCTTACAGCAATGACTTAGAGTACACATAGGCTGGACTGCTGGGCAGAGTCCAATGGGATGAGGTTTAACAAGGTCAGGTGCTGGGTCCTGTACTTGGGGTACAACAACCCTATGCAGTGCTATGGACTAGGAGAAGTCTGGCTTGAGAGCTGCCAGGAGGAGAAAGATCTGAGGGTGTTGGTTGACAGCCGACTGAACATGAGCCAGCAATGTGCCCAGGTGGCCAAGAAGGTTAATGGCATCTTCACTTGTATCAGAAACAGCATGACCAGTAGTTCCAGTGAGGTTATTCTCCCTCTGTACTCAGCACTGGTGAGACCGCTCCTTGAATCCTGTGTTCAGTTCTGTGCCCCTCACCACAAGAAGCATGTTGAGGCTCTGGAGAGAGTCCAGAGAAGAGCAATGAAGCTGGTGAAAGGACTGAAGAACAAGTCTTACGAGGATTGACTGAGAGAGCTGGGATTGTTTAGCCTGGAGAAGAGGAGGCTGAGGGAAGACCTTTATTGCTCTTTATAATTGCCTGAAAGGAGGTTGTGGAGAGGAGGGTGATGGCCTCTTCTCCCAAGTGACAGGGGACAGGACAAGAGGGAATAGCCTCAATTTCCGCCAGGGGAGATTTAGGCTGGACATTAGGAAAAAATTTTTCACAGAAAGGGTCATTGGGCACTGAAACAGGCTACCCAGGGAGGTGGTTGATTCACCTTCCCAGGAGGTGTTTAAGGCTCGGGTGGAACGAGGTGCTGAGGGGCATGTTTTTACTGTTTGATAGGAATGGTTGGACTTGATGGTCCAATGGGTCTTTTCCAACCTGATGATTCTATGATTTAGGGCATAGGCAAGATGATTTTCAGTCCTTTCTGTTCTGTGACTGTCTAAGGAATTTTTCAAATCTAGTTGACTTTTCATCCTATGTACTCCTTACTTAGGTTTAATAACTTGGACAATGCCACTAGGAAACAAAACCCAGTTTTGCTCAGTAGTTTCCTGCTCTTTCCTGTGCATCCATCTTCTACCTAAGTTTCTGTCCTTCTTTCTCCACAGACTCCTGTGGAGTAGTCAAAAACTTAATTATGAAGATGTGCAGTTCTGTGTAACTTGAATTAAAATTACCTACCCTGCAGCACCCAGATAGTTGCTACTAAGTGGTAGCCTCCAGATACTGATTTTCATACAACTAAGTGCTGTCAGCTCCTGACTTTTCAGAGGAGCAAAGCAATTCTGTGGTGAATCTCTACAGCACAATATCTGCCCATTTTACTGGCCATAACTATATACTTCTCAGGAGGTATAAAAGCTTTGTAATGAACAGTTAAGTAGTAGCATATCACAGTCTATACTACTAATTTTCCCAATGCACATACATTTCACAGTTGCTACATTCCATCATATATTTCTTAACAATATCTCTGTACTAGCTTCCTCTCACAAGGCCTTGTTGGCAAACAAGTTTTTTATTGCTTGGCACCCATTTAGTTGTTTCAGCTTTTCTATGCATCTTTCCATTCGAAAAGGTGCAGTTTGTTTACTAAGAATTGGATTTGGTATGTTAGAATTATACCATAAGTAAAAACCTGTTCTTTTTACAGTCAGGCCAACATCATAATTTATGTTAGCTTTTACAAAGTACTTCTTTTAATCATGCAGAAAGTTTGAGGCTGAATTTCCAATGTCCCTTTAAGGTTTGGGGTTTTTTATTGCATATTTTTCTGCAAGACTTTATGCTTGCCTTCAATTTCATAATGTATGGAGCATGTCCATCCATCTTCTCTTACCATTTTTCCCTTCTGGAGTTCTATTAGCTGCAAACAGAGTTTTCAAGGAAGTCTCAGTTCATTGCTCTGCTTCTGAATGCAACTCCTCTAACTGAGTTGCAGAGCACAAGGGAGCAAGAAAAGCTGTTGCAAGTGCAATGCTTCCAGCAACCTTCTCACTGGAAATGTGGTGCTTCCCAGTAACCGAATGTAAAAACCATAGTGAGCACTGGTGAAGCTGATAGGGTTCTGCAGTATCTGGGTTCAACTCCTAAGCAGAAGGTACAGTTGTGTTACTTTAAAAATGTCCCTTTTTCTCTGCACATGCTTTGAAGTGAAGTTGCTCTGTGGTAGGTACTTACTGTTTGATGCTTGTTTCAGCTGCAGCTAGTTAGTGGCTTTATGTGATCTGCTGACCCTTGCTGGACAGCAGTTGTCCATCGAAGCTGCTCTATCATTCCACTTCATCAACTGGACAGGGAAGAGAAAATACAACTAAACGCTTGTGGTTCAAGACAAGCACAGGGAGATCACTCAGCAATTAATATCATGGACAAAACAGACCCAACATGGGGAAAATTAATTTATGACCAATCAATTCCGAGTAGCATAATGCTAAATAAAACCAGAACTTCAAAACACCTTCTTTCCAACCCTCTTATCTTCTTAGGCTTATCCTTACCCCCAATCTGCTCTACATCCTCTCCCCTGAGCAGCACAGGAAGACAGGGAATGGGGGTTGTAGTCAGTTCATCACAATCTCTGACACTTCTTCATTGTGCTCTTCTGTTGCACCAGCATGGGGTCCTTCACAAACTTCTCCAAGATGGGTCCTTCCTAGTTCTTCATGCACTGTACCAGCATGGGTCTTTTCCACAGGGTGCAGTACTTCAGGAATGGACTGCTCCAACATGGATCCCCCAAGACAGCATATGCTTTACTAGGAAGCTGCTCCAGTGCATGCTTCCATGCAGGGTCACAGCCTAATTCAGATGCATCCAGCTGTTCTAGTGTGGGGTCTGCCATGGACTGTGGGTGGATACCTTCTCCACCATGGACCTCAATGGGCTGCAGGGGGACACTTTACCTCACCATGGTCTTGACCATTGTCTGCAGAGGAATCACAGAATCACAGAACAACCAGGTTGGAAGGGACCCAGCGGATCTTCTAGTCCAACCATTCCTATCTAACACTAAACCAAGTCCCTCAATACCTCATCTACCCATGCCTTAAACATCTCCAGGGAAAGTGAATCAACCACCTCCCTGGGCAGCCTATTCCAACGCCCAATGACCCTCTGTGTGAAAAACCTCCTCCTAATCTCCAGCCTAAATCTACCCTGGTGGAGCTTGAGGCCATTCCCTCTTGTCCTGTCCCCTAGCACTTGGGAGAAGAGGCCACCTCCCTCCTCTCTACAACCTCCTTTCAGGTACTTGTACAGAGCAATGAGGTCTCCTCTCAGCCTCCTCTTCTCTAGGCTAAACAACCCCACCTCTCTCAGACGCTCCTCATAGGATCTGTTCTCCAGCCCCTTCACCAGCCTCATTGCTCTTCTCTGGACTTGCTCCAGAGCCTCAACATCCTTCTTGTGCTGAGGGGACCACAACTGGACACAGTATTCGAGGAGCAGTCTCACCAGTGCTGAGTACAGAGGGAGAATCACCTCCCTGGACCTGCTGGTCACACCGTTTCTGATACAAGCCAGGATGCCATTGGCCTTCTTGGCCACCCAGGCACACTGCTGGCTCATGTTCAGTCGGCTGTCGACCAACACCCCCAGGTCCCTCTCCTCCTGGCAGTTTTCCAGCCAGGCTTCTCCCAGTCTGTAGTTCTGTATAGGGTTGTTGTGCCCCAAGTGCAGGACCCGGCATTTGGCCGTGTTAAACTTCATGCCATTCGACACTGCCCAGCGGTCCAGCCTGTCCAGGTCCCTTTGCAAAGCCTCCCTACCCTCCAGCAGATCGACACTTGCACACAGCTTTGTGTCATCTGCAAACTTGCTAAGGGTACCCTCAATGCCCTCATCCAGGTCATTGATGAAGACATTGAACAGGACTGGACCCAGCACTGAGCCCTGGGGAACACCACTTGTCACTGGCCTCCAGCTGGACTTAACACCATTTCCCACCACTCTCTGGGCCCGGCCATCCTGCCAGTTTTCTACCCAGGAGAGTGTGCGTCTGTCCAGGCCAGAGGCTGACAGTTTCCGTAGCAGAATGCCGTGAGAAACTGTGTCAAAGGCTTTACTGAAGTCCAGGAAGACCACATCCACAGCCTTTCCTTCATCCAGCAGCCGAGAGACTTTGTCATAGAAGGCGGTCAGGTTGGTTTGGCAGGACCTGCCTCTGGTAAACCCATGTTGACTGGACCTGATCACTCGGTTCTCTTCTAAGTGCTTCATGATAGCACTCAAGATCACCTGTTCCATGACTTTCCCTGGCACTGAGGTCAGACTGACAGGCCTGTAGTTCCCCAGATCCTCCCTGCTACCCTTCTTGTAAATGGGAACTACATATCTCTGGAACTTGGAACAGCTTCTCCCTCTCCTTCTTCACTGACCTTGGTGTCTGCAAAGTAGTTTCTCTCATATTCTCACTTCCCTCTCTCCCAGCTACTGTTCCACGGCAGGTTTTGTTTCCCTTTTTAATTTTGTCATCCCACAGAAGCTACCACCATAGCTGATGGACTCAGCCTTGGCCAGTGGTGCATCCATATTGGAGCTGGCTGGTATTTGTTCTATTGGACACAGGAGAAGCTTCTGGCAGCTTCTCACAGATACCATCCCGATAGCCCCCTGACTACCAAAACTTGGTACCTGCACATGTAGTATAGATGTGTGCATTTTCTTTCATTTCTCACATGTGAAAGAACTCTTATTTTGACTGCATTCGTCCTAGTACAGGTACAGGAGACCCACACCAAGCAAAGTATACTGTGATGGCACAGCACATGAACATGGCAAAGAAAATAGGCAGCTATAGGACCAATGGCTCAAAAGTGCGAGAAAAATTATCACAGTGATGACTGAACAAATTTAAATCAGAAATTAGATGTATTTGCTGCTTCTGTTTTTAAAGGGAAAATAGAATATTTTATTTAGATCTCTGTAGCACATTTACAGCCTTCTGTGCTTGTCATACAACAAAGCTGTGGAAAAGAAAGGTTTCTCCATTTGTATTTATGGCTAGGTTGATAAGTGTTCTTTATTGTATTTGAATATATAGAGATATTTAATTTTTTATAGTGCTTTTCGGAAATTTTACATAAAATGTGTCAGGCCTTGTGCACATGGTACAGGGCCCTTATACATTCTTCCTCTTTTGTGTCATCTCATTGGCAGTAGAGTTTTTGTCCTGAACTCTGTGTAAAATGTGTAAAAATACACATCCAGAGAGCTGCTTTGGGACT
Source organism: Coccyzus lansbergi (assembly GCA_033558105.1). Classification (NCBI taxonomy): domain Eukaryota; kingdom Metazoa; phylum Chordata; class Aves; order Cuculiformes; family Coccyzidae; genus Coccyzus; species Coccyzus lansbergi. The sequence continues at coordinate 1,104,773 of JAUMJK010000362.1, forward strand.
GGGAAAGCTTTGACTCACCTACCACTTCTATATAATTTTAGAAGCTACCAAGCTGTTCCTTTCTCACAAAAAAACCCAAACCAAAACAAAACAAAGAAAACCACACAGACTTCAGTTTTGTCTTGTCACTTCTTCTGAAAGTCCACCAGGTGACATTGCTTTGTGATGCTGCAGATTATTTAGTATGACTTTTTGTCTTGTATCATTGACAGTTTTGAATGTTTTCTGGAAAAGTGAGCCACAATTTTGGTTTCTTTCTGCTGCTTTTTTTGAGTTATTTAGATAGTAAAGGAATGTGCAAACATCATCTTTTATTTAAGAAAAGTCCATATTTTAGCCTGGAGAAGAGGAGGCTGAGAGGAGACCTCATTACTCTCTACAAGTACCTGAAAGGAGGTTGTAGAGAGGAGGGAGCTGGGCTCTTCTCCCAAGTGACAGGGGACAGGACAAGAGGGAATGGACTCAAGCTCCGCCAGGGGAGATTTAGGCTAGAGATTAGGAGGAAGTTTTTTACAGAAAGGGTCATTGGGCATTGGAATAGGCTGCCCAGGGAGGTGGTTGATTCACCTTCCCTGGAGGTGTTTAAGGCACGGGTGGATGAGGTCTTGAGGGACTTGGTTTAGTGTTAGATAGGAATGGTTGGACTAGAAGATCCGATGGGTCCCTTCCAACCTGGTTGTTCTGTGATTCTGTGATTCTGTGATATTTAAATGCAAACTAAACATATAGCTTCTTTCCCATTCCATATGTAATATTTCACTCCTCATTATATCTTGGTTACACTGACCATCTTCTGTAGTCTAGTATTCTGACTGTATGCCCTGATATTTATTTTTAATGAGATGCACTTCTGTTCTTTCATTGCTTGCTAACACTTTAATTTGAGAAGCAGTTTTCCCTAGCCATGCAAATATCCAATGTTCTTTGCAAAGTCAAGTCCATTTCCTGAAATAACCTTGCTTTGACCTGTTATCAGTTATATCACAAATTATTCAGTCTCTAATTGGTTCATCTTTTAACTACAAATTCACATGACTTAGCTTTATTACATATCTCTGTGACAAGCTTGTGTGGATCAAAGTAGTCTCACCATTTTAAGGAACTTTCTCTAGCAGCTAGAAACTCCTTTTGTTCTGCTACTTGAATGTATTCTTATCATTATTAGTATTAGCTTTTTACACATACTGCTGATGTTCTTAAGGATCTTAATTGTGTTTTAGGCCTCATCATGTGGAAAAACCTCACAATTTCTTAGTGTGGAGAGCAAGAGGTACAGCAGTACAGAGGATTTTCCTCTCTCTAGTTACTGTGTTCTGTTTTCTTGGAAAATCTGAAGATGCTGTAGTTTCTTACTCCTTTTAGCCAGATCCTGAGCAGACAGAAGGATGAAGTTTTGCTTGGTGTCAAACCAAAAATATAGTTTAATCCTATAACAAGCAAATAACATGCCACATGCTTGTGGATAGTAAAAGACTAACTGCTGTCTCTCTAACCCATTGCATTTTTAACATAAGACAAGGCCTCAGCACATCTGTTTTTTTGTAAGAAATAAACATTTAAACCAGAAAAAAGCCTTACAGAGGAGGACTTTCAAGACAGTTCATAATCCAGGCCACTACTCAGACATTGGCTGTAAAAACCTCTCTACCACAGTCTTCATAACTAATGTTTTTTTCATTAAAATAAGCAAAAGGAGAATTTGTTGTATTTTTCCGTGCAGAACATTAAATTATCTGCTCTGCTAATGATTTGTGTGTCGGTAAGATCCCCACGCTTTATTCAGATGCATGGCTAGGTCTCTAGCTGCTGCTCAGGATCACAAAAAGGGAGAGTCTTTTCCTTGATGCAGCCACCACCTAAAACAATGCTTGAAGGAGAAAAGCTATTCAGTCAGCCCAAGCATCCATTCATATTGCTTAGGGTTTGTTGTGCTGCAGTCTCTCATCTCTCCATTAATTAATGGTGAAAATACACAAAACTAGGAAAACAGCAAACATAAGCAGGGAATTAATTTATTTTTCATAAATAGGCAATGCCTCATCAGTAGAAAAGCAAAGGCTTGAAGTGTCTCTTCATGTTCCAATTGTTGTTCTGAAGCTGCCTGTTTGGTTGCTTTCTCCTCTCTTCTATTTAAACCAAACAACAATCAATTTATTATGACATTAAAAAAAAAATATTGTGGCTAAGGGAGAAAGTACTTTTGAGAGAGACTCAAGTTCAGCAGCTGGAAATAAGGGGGGAAAAAAATTGGGACTACATCAGTCTAATTGATTTTGTTATAGAACAAAATTAGCTGAAGCCAAAGAGCAGTAAAATGCACTCACCTTTATTGTAAGCATTTGAAGCTGTGCTAAATGGAAGAGGGGGAAAAATCAGCTCTTTGCTCATGGCACAGGGCATTTATTAGAAAATAAAAATAATTAGTCGTAGAAACAACAACTGAATTGTGCAAAGTGTTTTCCCTGGATTCCTGGAATGGCAGCTTTAATGAGGCCCTATACTTCAAAAATGCTAAAACAGTTCTTAAATGGGGTTTAATAGGATATTTTCACTTTCTTTCAACACTTTGTTCTCAAACACATAAGTCTCTAAAGTGCATACATTTAATTTAAGCAGGTTTTATGCAAATTTATCTCCTGTACCTGATGAATATATTACTAAATGTACAATAACGCCCTATCAGATCCTCACACAAGAAATCAGTGGTTTTCTTATCAAATCAGAGGCCTATTTGCTTTCTGTGCTCTGCGTTACAAGAAAGAATTTAATTTAGGCATGAGACACTGTTCCCATTGCCCATGAAAGGCAACTGGAATCATGATTTCTCAACCACACCTAAGATTAATTAACATCTGGGAAACAATGTTTAACAAGCCATCCTTGGCTGGAGATAGGAGTATGACCAGCTACCAAACAGTAACTATCTGATACGCTTTATGCTCCAGGTTCTGAATATAATGACTTGATTTCAAATGTGTGTCCCTTGAAAAGGAGGGAGAAAACCAAAACTGTACTGGTGTGTTGTTTCTTGGAGATGTGCTGACCATTAGGAGTTGTTTAGTTTTCAAATTTCACTCCACTTTGCCTTCCCTAAGGGTCAGTATGTCAAACCTGAGGCACAGGTGGAGTATTGCTTCAACAGGTATCAAAATGTGAAACCCACTATTAGGGTAAGTGTTGTCATAACCCTGCTAGCACCCAACAAGTTCCTAATGCCTGAGACCTTCTCGGCCTTGTATAGATAAGGAAAAATACACAAAGAATAACTTCTGTTACACTTTGATTTCTCTGTTAATTTTTTATCTGCATAGAAATCATTACAATAATGCTTTTTTAACGCCTGTAAACACAGTCCAGGAGGAGGGATGTTGGTGCTGGTGTCAGTTTTTCTTTCATTTGCTTCTGCTTTGCTTTACAATTTTGTTAGTTGGGTTTGATCTTTCTAAAACAAGAGATGAGTGTAAAATGACAGGAAATTAATTTTGTGGGTTAATACTTTGTCAGCTTCTGGAACAGTTTGCCCTAGGCTGAAATCCAGGGGGATGCTCCCACCATTTTTTAAACATTCCTTCAAGAAATGTATGCGAATGTGTGTGTATTTGAAGTAGTTTGGGGAGTTTTATGTTAAATGGTTTACTTTTCCAGCACTGCTATTGTCTTTTGCTGTTTGGGGAACAGAAGGAATTCTTCCTGCCTGCTGTCTTCTACCCGCTTGCTTTAATTATTGATATTTTTCTTAACCTCTTCCTAGCATTGATGGAATATTTCTGCTTGCCAGCACATCAAAACACAAAGCCAATAGAACAGATGGTACACGATTTACAGTTTTAAAATTTCTCAGTGTTAAAACTGCAGGCCCAGGCTGAAATCCTCTGTGGATTGAAAGGAGAACTCCAAAGCATCTGTAGAGCCTTGTCTGTTGCTACCAATCCCACAGCTGACAGAGAGCCTTGATGGCCTCTTCCAAACCATGTGAAGTATTGTTTCAGTTTCTAATGGAGAAATTGTCCACTCTATAAGGAACAATTATCACACTGCATAGCAATTTAGAGAAGAGTCTGAATGGATATGAAGGCAGGGTGAGGGAACAGAACGTGGCCTCAAGGTCAGAGTTGAAGGTGATTTTGAGTTTGCAGTCTGCTCTGCTTGTCAACACGAATAGACATTTGATCGTGAAGGGTCTAAAACTTTTGAACTGAAGGAACTTTTAGTCTGGTATTGGCAAGGTGGCTAACATTTGAGACGTAAATTCTTGAACTGCCTGTTCTCATGATCACTAGAATATTTTTCTTTGCCTGGTATATGGTCTGCATCTCAGAAGGATGGTTTTGACAGTGCTAAAAAGTGTTAAGTCTACTTTAAATTAGGAATCAGTTTGCACTCACCTGAGCACAACTGGTAACCTCATAATCCATAATGTTCTCCTGAGTATTTCAGCAGCACCTCACATAGCACAAAGATGCTGAATTTTATGGACCTTGTAGTACTTCTCACAGTGAAATCAACACTAACAACTGCAGAAGGCAAATCTTCCAACCTTGGGGTGTCCAGCAGCTAATGTATTACAAACCAAACAGAAAAGAGAAATTTAATAACAAGTAAAGAAAAATCAGTTCTGTGTCCCTTTAGTTTCTTTTTTATCTTTGACTTTGATTGTACAAAAGTGGTACACAAACACCTCAACAACATGTTCTGGAAAATGATATATAAAGGATGTATCTGAAGAATGTGTGAAACAAGCATATAGGCATGTAGGCAGAATGCTATATTCACTAAACTTTGACTATCAGGAAAACATGTTTAAAAAATGTAAATTACCTGTTTAGTCCCTTAAAGGGGACCAAACCAAAAAGGGGAGTATAATTTACAGCAAATCCATGTAGCAGTTATGGTTGTGTATACTTTGATATATTGCTTAGTGAAAAGTCTTCTGGGTCCCAGTGCAGATTTGTGTGTCACTGATAGCAAAGATAAATAAAAATAACAAAATACCAAATAAATAAATAAAAATAACAAAAGTTTCATCATTGAATATCCAGCCAAAAAATGCATTATTAGATCTTGAAAGAGTAAATACACTTTTAAAGGAAAGTGTTGCTGTTCTAAAGGAGAAGGAAGATTAAGAGCTTCTTTCCTACTGAGGGGAAAAAAATCATTGTATATCTTATATTGTCCCTCTGATCGAAATTCAGATCAACTGATCAAAGGTCAGTCAGGACAATCTCAATCTTGTTCACTTATTTACCTAGAATAAGAGAAGGGAGAAAACACATAATTGATTCCCTAGCAGAATCACACTGTTACTTTGATCATTGAAGCCAAGAATGAAATCTGGATGCTCTGTTACTCAAAGTTAAATAAATATATATTGTTAGGTAATCATCACTTATGATAAAAACAGATTAGAAGCTGAGACTTGAGATTAAATGTATACCTAACTGTGATGCAGAGTTTGAATGCAGGTGTACTTTTTACATCAGGCAGCAACTGGAAGGCAGCACAGTAAACAATTCAGAAACCAACAAGGTAAACAGTTGCCAAATCATGTTGCCCATTATAACATCAATATTCCAATATAGTAATAAGATTTGGAATTAAAATTATGTTTGCTTTCATTGGAGACCTGGAATAACTATGAGAAGACTGTAATGTTGTATTGTCTGTCTCTCTAGAATGTCATGTATACATAGGCAAAATAAAATGAATGTTAGGCCCACTCAAATACTCTGAAACTGTCATATGTATCGTATTTTTAAAAGAAAGGAATAAGGCTAAAGAAGATACCTTACATAGGGAATAAATTAACAACTTAGTAATTATCCTTTAGAGGAGAAAGACATAATTTTATACATTAAGAGAGAAAGCTTTTATTTGTTGTCTCACTAAGCCACTAAAATTTTGAGCCTATAAAACATATTCCACTTTCTATCTCCTAATGTATCTAGCTTTGTGGGGAGAATACTATATATATTTTATGATGTGGATATAGGGTCCAGGTAAAAACTTCAAGATTTACATTTTTATCCTGCATTGACCTTTTGGCTTCGCTTCATAATTAAGCAAGGCATGGTAAAGGAAGAGATTATTATGAGGTGGCTGGGTCCCCAGGGCGTTATGAGGTACCAGACACAGTTAAGCTATCTCAAGACAACCATGTTCTCTACAGTTACTTTATTGCTATTATAAAAAATCTTTATTATGGGGGAAAATATGTATTTTTATGCTAGAAGAAGATGAAGATGACAGTTTAGGATGTCGAAGAGTAGTTTCAGCTGAGCATTGTGCCCACAGAGACTGTAAAACATCGAAGACTGGGCGGCCTTTGATTGGTTCCTTTGGATCCTAAAGGGGTAGATTAATCTTTGTAAAATTCATAGTTGGAACATTGTACCATTAACTGGCACTTTCCAGTTATCAAGATACTTTATGAAACTGAAAAAGTCCTATTATACTTGCTAAAAGGCAACTTTGGGGGTGTGGCTGTCACGAAACCATTTCGTCTCTGGAGTATTAGATACTTCCCCTTGTGCCCCATGCTTTATAAAGCCCCAGGATGTGGATCTTCATCTGGTAACCATCTATAATTACTTCTCTGTTAATTACAACCTAAGGACCCAGTCATACAGCACAATGATCTTCCTCAATTTTCTTCTTTTTCAGTTGGAGTTGACAGTGTATTTAAGCCCTTGTGGGACCAGGCCTTAGATCGTCATTTTTTAAATCACACCTCTGTTTTTCAGGCATGATTTTTTACCTCTGTGATAGACATGTGGTGCACTCACAGGAGTTGATATCTTCTCAGCATTTGAGGTGAGTGAATATATGATATTCCTGTTGGCTTTAAGTCCTTTGCAGACTTCCTTACGTTAAAGCTTTTGTGTATCTATCCTCTGCACTGCTGCTAATGACCACCGGGTATCAGAAAATACACATATATTTATAGAGCTTAAAAGGTAGTCCTACTTTGACAAGCTGTTCCAGGAACACAATGATCACTTTAAGGGAGTTAGGTTCATGAAGTGTTTCTTGTGGTATAACAGTATGAATGCCCCATTGACCAAAGAAAGATGCAGAACAGACTTATGTCTTTAAGACTAGATAAGGTCTTCTTGACAACACATTGATTTATGTCCACCAGTGTTCTGAAGTTGGCTTAGAGATATTTGATTTACAGTGGATAGATTGCCTCCTGTTAAATAAAGTCCTGGGTCATTGTTCATAAACCTGAGCTGCATATACCAGTCTCAATGCATTGTTAAAATACTGCACTGGAGTTCACAGTGCCTTATTAAGCTTTTTAGTTCAAAGATTAGTAGTTAGAAGGATTAAAACTGTTGTGCAAACATCTAACAAACTTCTTAAGCCAATGACAATTAGCCCTGCAAAGTGCTAAAGAGCTGTCTGTCAAGAAGCTCAAACAACAGCAACATAACTTGGTCAAAAAGAGTGCCAGTTGCCCCAAACCCGGTGTCCAGTAGGATAATGAACTAGCCCTCAGAGACGGTGTTTGGTCAACCCCCAGAATAAATGCTCTGCTTGCCGAAGTTAGATACCATAATTAATAGACAGGGAGGGTCCTGAGGAAGAACAGACCATCTATAAATGATAAGCAGGAACAGACCTAGCATGCTAGTTTTTCAGATAATCCAGGATGGTGGTTATACCTTCCAGGTGAGCCCAGGTGTTGCAAGAGCTGACTATGTTGCAGTAGGTGGCACTGTTCCCCTCCTCCAGCTATGACAGCCCCACCACTCACAGAGAAGTGCCATCTTTGGGATGAGACATAAAACTGAGGCCTTGACCAGTTGCAGTTATTAAAGGTCCCATTGCACTTTCCACAAGATTAACTGTGTTAACCTCAGTGTCCTGGCTGATTGCATTCTGTCTTCCTAAATTCCCTTTGTAGTTTCAACTGGACAAGTTAATCTGCACTTCCTGTTTTAGGCAGTCATGCAACTGTTGCTATGCTCTGATACACAGCTGCTGCCCTTCTTCCCAGTGTGGATTGGCTCCAGTGAGAGCTGGTACTGTCAGACCAAACTCTGTATGCCTGCACTGGTGCCTCAAGGGCAGTGGAGGAAGATGCCACAGTTGTACCTTGTTTTTCTAACAAAAATGATGTGACATGGTGAGGGAATGCACTCTTTAAAGTAGGCTGATGGTTGCAACACCAGCAAGCTGTGGTAGCAGTTATTTGGTGGGAAGACCTGCTGAGCCATGTAACTTCTTTTGTTCAAGGCACAATACTTCATAGACAGTCCCCTGGAGCAGGTGATTGTGGCTGACCATTCCGCTGTAGACCTTTCTCTTGAGCAAAACCAATCTTAGGTTTTTAGCTCTGGACTGAATAGGCAGAGCAAGAGCATCTGGTATTTTGGCAGGTTCTAGATAAAATATATTTGGATCAAATATTGAAAGTCATTTATCATGCAAACGGTTCTTCCTAAGGCAGACAGGAATAAAGCTCTGTGTGAACTAAGCAGTCCTCTTACAAGCAGAGATTGGCAGCAAGGTGGTCCATGGTGTGACTCAGCACAGTTTCCACTTTTCTCACAGTTTCCAGGTTTGGTAGCTAGAGTCAAGGTTGGGGAAATTGCATACTTTCTACCTTTAATTATTCCTACTGTTTCAGTTGGATACTCCCTTTGTCACTTCATATCCCAAACTATTGTGTTTTATTGCTGGAAAATGTGTGTTTCATTTCAGCGACTGGGGATTACACACACATACCATTGAGTGTAATGCAAGGACATTAAGTAAATGTAAGGAATGATTATTTTTCTGCTTATCTAGAGAAAATAAAGTAATTGTTAACATCTCAATAACTAGATGGGGAATAATATTAATATTTTAACTCCATGAGAAGCCTGAAATATAGTATGGAAATAACCAAACTGGGTGATCAGGTACTTAAAATGAGCCAGGTGTCAAGACAGGAAACCTATAATTATCATGGAATAAAAAATGAATTTCTAAAAAATAGAACACATTCAGTTATCTGGTTTCTACTACATGACATTTACACTGAAGACTGTAATTCCTTTTTCTATCTCCCATTCCCCTTGTACGGAGTGTCCTCTTGGGAAGCTGGGCCCAAGAGCCCTTTCTAGGATGGGACAGGATAGTACAGCTTGGTTTGTGCACTAGCATCCTTAATATTTCCTTCCTTTCAGAAGCAAATAGAGCGTACCCTTATCTGAATGCTAATTTCCTAGTTAAAACCCTCCCTTGCTGACAAGGGACTGAAAGAGTTTTAAATCACAGATGTAGAGTATCAAATGCAATAATGCTCTTGCAATAGTGCATTGAAGCCTCAATTAATTAACCCTTGGGCTAAGTAGGCAGGTACATGGTGGTGGCCACAGGCGGTGGATGGATGAGATTTAAATGGGCATCTCATTTCCTCAGCACGGAACATGCCGTTTGGTTCAGAAAGGAGTCATTTTACACACTCGCCTCATTTACGCTCAGCTTTAATCCCTTTAATTCCACCTGAGATCCAAGCAAGAATGGGAAAAGAGAGTGAGGTGCAAAAGGCTACAGAGCTGGGCTTTGTTTACATATCTTTCCCTGGAGACACCCCCCAGCAGGGCCAGGGCTTCTGGCCTTTTCATCGGGCTGTGGGGATCCAAAGCAGTTGTCATATGGAAATGGTTAAACAGAGATTATCAGGAGCTCTTCACTGCAATCCACCCCGTTTAGAGGCTGAAAAGTAAGGAGCAGGGAGAGGAGGCTGAGAAAAGGGGCTGCAACTTACCTCAGCGGCTATTAGGTTGCAGCAGGGACTCCATGGTGGACAGTCCATTTACAGAGGCCGTGGTGGTGTGAGCCTCCTGTAATGACAGCTGCCACTTTTCCTTCAATGTCCCATATGTGTGTAGGTTCATATATGATGTAAATTGTGTTCCATGGGTGATGTAAATCTCTAACACCCTTCTGGCTGGCTTTTACGTATGCAATGTAAAAGCTTCCCTACCAAGAAAGGGGATGTGTTCTGCCATATATCAAGGGTAACAGACTAATGCCATAAAAATAAAAAGATCCCCAATTATATCTTTGAATCATTTAAAGGCTTTTGGTCAGACTGTGGTTTGCTTCTCTTTTGTGCTTGCTTTCCATGGCTCTCATAATACAGGAATCTGCTGGCAAAAGCCTGTGCCAAAATTTTAAGCAAATGTTGCAGAATATTTAGGGATAATGAATTTTGAATTTATTATGGTTATTGCACAGGAAGTATTGATATCTCAGCACTGTGCTCCTTCAATCAAAGATATACAGACAAATGCATGACCCACGCAACAAATTAACCCGGGTAGAATTTAAAATATCAGATACTTGCAGCAGACTTCACCTGAACAGGACTGGGAATTGTTCACTGAAATTATTCAGTGATAGGTTGAGAATAATGAATTTAATTTAATTAAAAAAATCAGAATCTCTTCCTTGTCAACCACTGAGAATAAAAATGCAAAATGTGTCGTATTATTCATTACAGTTACATTACATGCTTGACTCTGCTATAACAGCTGTATACAAGGTAGTGCTACCTATTCAAAGGTATATAAGGAAGGTTTGAGAAAGAGTCTTATTTTTTAGGAAAACCAAGCTGTAACGCACTTACATGAAATGCTCTGCATTGGTGTATTTGCTTCCACCACACGTAACAGTGTTGCAAGGATAAAGCCAAACTGCTCCTGATGGGACAGTATGGGTAATATGTGGATATTCCTCCAGACCTTGCTTTGTCCCAGCCCCATTTGCACACATCTAGAGGCCTCTGCAGATAAACCCACCCAGCAGTAAGTACATAATGAGAGGACCCATGTACACACCTTTTTCTCCTCTGCCCGTACTGCTGGCAGCTGAGGCCAGATACATTCATTGCACCCATAGGCCACTGCCATTTTGTGCAATGTGTGGAGAAATGTCACCTGGGTCCAGTGCCATGGGATGATGCACTGCCAGAGGGGTACACTGGCGTCTCTGCCCTCTCTGTCCCAGCTGCCACCCCCACTGGGCCACGGGACTCTCCATCTCATTTACCTCCACACAATTTACCATCTGTGTGCTTGTCTTTAACCTAATAAAAATCATCTCGCTTTTGACTAACAAGAAAAGGAAACAGTGCTCATTGTGAGGTTTGGGGAAAATGGCCTTGCTAATCTGCAGGATGAGAATGGAGTGATTTATAGGCGGATTTAACTGTGGGCCATGATTAGGGGGCTGGTAGTAAGTGCATTAGATGTCTAAGTGTGGCAATAGAGTAAATAGGCGTTTTATTTATCGCAGTGCCAGGGGCCTCTTAGCGGAAGAGCGCTTCTCCAAATTGAAATATAGCAGAGTTTACACTCCTGATTAGGGCTTCAAGCGCAGAGCCCAAGGCTATCAGCGAGCAGAAACAACGCTCGCTGACACCTAATTGTCACTGGATTAATGTGCAAACAGGGACAGCAAACAGCAACAACAAATAACCTGGTGTCAGAGCTGCTGGTGGCAGTGTCCACTAAGTGACTGGGGGCCAAATTGAAGTTTATATCTCAGAATCCACTGAGATCAATGCATCAGCTTGGTAGCCAGAGCTACAAATATTTTGCTGTTGTATGTATTTGCATACTATACAGGTGTGGAACTAGCTAAAAAAAAAAAAAAAAAAAGAAGAAGATAAAAAGGATTCATTGTTGTGCCCACTGTGACCTGTATGTGTAATATGTGTCATACTGCCAGGCTCTGGCAGAGTCTCCCTCACCAGAAAACCAGATACCCCTTTGTATGCTCACAGATTCCCCAAAATTCATTCCTTGTGAAGATATCCTGTGTGTGTATGTGTGTGCAACTGTAGCAGTAATAAAAGAGGCAAGGCTTGTAAGGGAAAGTAATGTTTTAGTAGACGATCTGATGCTGTATGAGGAAAGAAGGGCACCATCTAAGCTCAGAAACCCTTGCTCATGTAGTAAAACACATAATCTATATGTGTGAATTCACATACCTTAGAACAAGGAAGTGATCTTTCATTGAATTATTAAAGGAAGCATGTATCCCTGTTATTATGGGGTTCACAAATATGCCTATTGTTGGCATGTATATCATGTGAAGCTACATACCATATGTCGGTAAACTAAGTATGGGCAATATTGTTCAATTTATTTCCTTTATGCTTCATAGACATTCAGGTAATTTATGTGAATAAGGTCTTTTGCTCTATGATCTTGTGACTTTCACTGGCATCTCTATATGAAATTTTATAACCCTGTTTGTGAATCAAATCATTCCCACAACAACAGATTCAATCTGGGTCGCCACCTGTCCAGTTTTGGACTGGAGGAAGCAGTCTGGGCATCCAAGCTCTGATTTTTCCACTTCCGAATCTGGTTTGGCTTGTTTGCTCCAAGGCATATCTATTCAAGATCTCGCTACTGCTGATAAATTCTTTGGAGGCAAGACAGATTAAAAAAAAAACCCGTGCTGTTCATTTACAACAGCCACATTCTTTTAAGCTGAGAAATTAACATCATTTCCTTGGAACAAACAAAAGCGATTAAAAATGATCCTGAAAACAAATGCAAGAATAGGTTAGCAGCCAAGGAGTTCACATATTCTATCTTATTTTCCCCATAATTATCTATTGGAGGAGGAAAAGTCACAAATACATGATTTATATCTCTAAATGTATTTCTAAAGTTCTTAAGTTTTATTGACCATGAAAGTTGGTCTTTCCCTGTGTTAAGAACTGAAGGAGCTATAGAGCTAGCTAGTAGCTCAATGGTGCAAAGTCTTATGATTTAATCTTGACATTTGCAATTTTTTGCTGTAAAATATTACTTTCTTTATTTCAGGACTTTAGTGTAAAACCTCGTAATTTTCTTTAAGCTCCATTTGATTGTCAATTGCACAACTCTCTCCAAAGCTTAAAGCTTATGATTTTCATACACATATGATTTATTTCTTTTGTACCACAATATGATGTACTTTGGTGCAAATTCTCCTTACTTCTCCTGCATCCTGATCTTTCCTGCCTTGTAGTTAGGACTTTTTTTGGGTATGCCAGTATTAGGGTATGTGAGCTTTGAGCTTCGTGTAGATTTATCTGGAAAAGTTTCAAACATCCATCTCTGGGACTGAAACAGCTGCATATCTGATCTGCCCTGCTTAATGATTTCTAAGAAGCAGTAGTCTTGCTATTGGCATATTTGGAGAAAGAATGAGATCAATTTCCAATATTGAAGCCAGTCCAATAGCTATTTAAGCACAGTTTATTTCAAAGATTCTAAGCTGCACAGGGGTAGGAAGAAAAGGTCTGTACTGCAAAATTACAAACATTTCTGGTTTTCTCTTAGTTCATTAGAGACAGAAAAATCATAAAGCTGGGTTTGCAACAGGGAAGTCCCAAGTTCATTTTACTAACAATATGCTTGATGAATTCAATGTATTTTTAATCCAAGTGTAAAACTCTAAGGACATCCAAGGTGCTGACTAGAGCATGAAAATCTAAATTAATGCTCTACCAGAATGACAGTACTTAAACAACCAAAATATCACCCACAGGCATTAGGTTTTCTGAGAAGTTCATAATCTATATATTGTTATTGTAAAGATTGTGATTTCATGCAGAAAATAATTCACAAATCATAATTAACATCACTCCCGATAGATAACCACAGGTTTTAAATATATATTTTGCATTTTGCTGTTTGAAAAACCTGTGCAACCCTGTAATATATAATTACTACAGATATATATCACAAAATGGCCATACTGTTCAATATATCAGCAAAGACTCATAAATCAAGGGTTAGGTTTTTTTAACTATATGTAATGCTGACATTTTACATTTTAATTACATAAAATCTGCCAGTTAATATCCTTCAGACATACAGAACCACGTATGCCTGTTTGCAGCCAATGGACTATTTGAAACAGCTTAGGGCTGGAAGATGTTCATTTATACAGACTGCTTTAAAATGGGGCCTATTTCCTTACTTGGGCAAAATTCCTACTGGAGAGAACAGGAATTTTGTCTGAACAAAGCATGCCAGTCAGAGTGTTCTGCACCAAGGAGCTCTGAATAGTGTTGCCCAAAAAAAAAAAAACCTGCAGGTCCTCCACAAACCTGAATATGGGTGACAATTTAGAGTTCTTCCTGTGGAAAGAGAAAACAAATAATATGGGTTGATTTGCAGTAGTAACAAGCTAAATCCAGTAGTGAAGGACCTCACTGCGTCATCCTGTTTGCTGGTGAAGCCTGCTGCCAGGCTCCACGCAGGCGCCAGGCTCCTAGCCAGCACAGCCAACTGCAGGACTGGGGCCTGAATCTGTTCCTCACTAGCAGAATTAAAGTTTTCAGCCACAATTTTCAAGTTGATAACACACGGACACAGCAATCCCACCCACGTAATGCAGGTAGCAGCATTTAGGTATTAGACTGTAGGCTCCTCTGGGCAAAGACTTTTCCTTTTGTTTATTTATAAATCGTTCAAGCATATCTGTCAGTCTGTATGGTATATAATAATAAAGAGATGCTCATGGCTCCCAATACAGATGCAGCAAGAAAAACATAAGGAAGTTTTAGGAAGAGTGAGAAAAAAGTGAGAAGACAATAAATTGCATTTAGTTCACTGAACTGTGAAGGAAGAAAAAACAATAAAACCTTAGTTTTAAAAAACTCTTACTGAAACACTGATTGCTCTATAACAAACATAGTTGTGCTATGCTAACATTAGCTCATTAACCAGTCATGAATTTGTCTCACACACCAAATACTAGTAATGAAACATAATGAAAATAATGGTTTGCCTTTTAGCCCAAATGCATGAATGGTGTTAACACGCCTACACAAATATTTGGACCATCACATTAATACATGTGCTTGGACAAATATGAATTGAGGGTTGGTCTAAATTATGACAGGTTTCAAGAATATCTCATTGTAACAGAAAGCAGGTTTGTTGTGTAAAAAGCACAAGAAAAAACTGCAGCTTTTTGAGAACTGTAGGGCTGCCAAATTTCTCTGCCAAAACTCCCATTATGGAAAGGTGGGCTGAAACAGGAATACAGGCTTGGTCCTGTTGTGTATTTGTATACAACAAAATACTGTGGCATAGATCAACATCTCACCATGGAAGACCTAAATCGTAGAGTTTCATTTCAGTGAACCAGCTTTTTTATTAATCTTTGTTTTTCTTACTACTCTGTTTTTTGAGCACAAACCTGTTAACGGTAAGTTGCAACTATTCTCTTTACTAATAAAAGCAATGCTGCTACATTTAGAAGGGTTAATAATGTGAGTTAATGAAGCAGAGTTTACCAGTGAGCTTGAACATCCGTTACAGAAATGTGAGAAATCTATCAATTCATTTGCTGCATCCTGTAAAATGTCCTGATGTTTTGGCCTGCTTCAGTATGATAGGATGAGTTAATCAACCAGCCAGTTCATGGCCACCAGCAAGGAGAATCGTAGAATAGTCAGGTTGGAAAAGACCCACCAGATCATCGAGTCCAACCATTCCCGTCAATCACTAAACTGTGTCCCTCAAACACCTCCAGGGATGGTGAATCAACCTTCTCCCTGGGCAGCCTGAGAGGTCCTGTTTCCTCTCTGTTTCCCCTCCCCTCTCTCCCTGCACCCAACCAGGCACTTCTGCCACTTGGCATGCACACTCACCTTCCTTAGGTTCCTCTGAGAGCTGATTCAGCTTGCCAGCCTGGCAGCTAAACAGGGGTGATATTCTGATGGGTGAATGAGTTGAAAGAAAAAAGGGATACTCTGATGAGCAAAGGGCACTTTTAACTGAACAGGCCACCAGTATAGGGTCCTCTGAGACCAGGTAGTTCGGATGAACAGGTTACTCCATTGAAACTACTGAGGTATATGGAGCCTTTTGTCTTACGCTATCCTATATCAGGTCTCAACATTTACGTGTTCTCTTCTAGAAAGGAGAGCTATAGCTGTCTGGGAAAAGCATGCCCACTACTGAGGGGCCAAAGACATTCAAATGAAGGCAAATTCTAGCTGTTCTCTAAATGCATGTGATATCTCTCATGACTATTTATATCTATGACCTGGCTGCCTTCACAGCGAGACAAGGACTCCAAACAGTAACAAAAACCTCTGATGCTCTACTAGCATAATTGTCTTAATGATCTGAATTTAGAGTTGGTTTTTTAGGATTAGAAATGCGTAGTTTAGTTCTGGGAAAACTGAGGTTATACACAGAATTAAAAATACTTTTCCAGCATATTCTGAATTTGGAAGTGGTTGCTTGTTTGGTTTTTAAGTGGGTTTTGTTCACTCTCTTAGAAAAATTCCATCTAGAACATAATAACCTAGTAGCATATTGTCTGTAAAGGCCAGAATATAAGCAGTGACTGAAGTGGTTAGGATGCTGACTCTCCACCTAAAAAAACAATGTAAGGTTGTAAATACACTGACTGATATGCAAAAAAAAGCATGTAGTGAAGATGTGTAGGAAACACACCAGATTTTGTGTGTGCACAGAGGTAGTGAGGTAAAAGTAAAATGGGCCGTGGCTATCAGTGATAATGTGAAATGAGCCAACAAGCTTTATTCAACTTGTATTTTGAACTCTCTAAATCCAGAAAGGTGTCTTGTTTGGAGGTCCACAGACAAGGGAAGGCTGCTCAAGTCAAGATGTGACATTACACTGTGGAACTCGTAGTCTCTAAGACCCTTCATATCAACAGGAGAGAAACTGAGATCTATATTTTATACCAACTAGGTGCAGCCCTCTTAAAGAGAGTGAGGAAGTCCCAGTGAGACACATCTGGGAAGTTCCCACCATCGGAAAATTACCATCTTGAAAAATTACCTTAATCCCATAATAGTATATAAATCTGTACAACACAGCTTTTAGAAATTTTCCTAACTCTCAGAAGACTTAATCAATGTTATACAAATTACAAAATCATTCATCAGTGTTGGTATGAAGAAAAAGACCATGTTTCCATCCCTGTGGAACATTAACAATATCAAGACAAGCTGCCTATCCAAAATAATAGTGAAATTACATATATTCTGCCAAGGTTGATGAAATTATGATAGCTACATGTCAGTTTGTTCCTGTTTAAAGCAAAATCTATGGTCAAGTATGCCTTGAAGTTCTTCAGTTTCATTAACAAGGTCAAAATCAATGTTATTTTACTGTTTGGAATCATTTTTGGCGGAACAATGAAAAGAAACCATAGTAGAAGTAGTCTTAATATAATCATTTTCTTTTCATTGTTCTTTATGGGAAAATAATTTGGCCCGAAATTTAGTGGTCCCATCAGGGAGGTGATATCTTTAAAAAGGTGGTCTGAAGGACAGGTTTTACTGTACTTTAATAGGCATATAGATTAATATAAATCTTAATATTCATAATCTGTACTATTCCTTTTCTCAATATCTCGTCCATCTATACATCTATTTGTAATACGTGTTTCAAACACAAGTTAAACTTGATTTTATTGAAAGGACTTACAGTGCTACCGGTGTAATAATTTCTGAAATAGTCAGGAGGTCAAAATACAGTTAGCTTTCCCTTGGAAAAAAAATTAAAAAATCAGATACTAGTGCCTTGTAGCTGAATTTTCTGCGAATGTTTTGAAATATCTGATTTCCTGAAATAAACCAGCTAAATTAAACAATAGGTATTTATTGTAATTAAATGCACAATTATCAATCCAAGTAGTATGCCTATGCAAGAGTAAAAATCTGGAGCAATTCCCTGTAATTCAGGGTCAAAACCATCAGTTTGTTTTTACTAGAGCTATTCTGAGTTTGCAAAATTAATAAAGTCATTTTAATATTCAGGCCAGAAATGCAGCATTACAAGCTTCCCATTAGAGAAAATTATGTAAGTAGAGTGTAAGCCCACTTTTCATAGCATTCTTTTTCAGCTGACAAGCTGCTAGAAGGCATAACACAAAGATATCTTAGCACTTGAAATATTTGTCCCCAAGGACACCTACAATATTTATTCTAGGTGCAGTGCCTTTAAATGGGAGTAGTTGTTGTCATTTGTTGTTGTTGTCATTAGTTTTTATGTAAGCTGTACATAGGAAAATTTACAAGTGTCTGCTAATGCCTCTTTGTATTAACAGAGAACAGCAATAAGCAAATGCTGCTAGTGTGAAGTGATGAACATTACTTTGTAATACCCAGCCATTAAATACTAACTGAAAAATTAGTTGAACTTTGGTAAATTGCATGCACAGGCCAGTACTTATCTACTTTCTGCTGATTAGAGCATGAAATATTTGCATGATTTGAATTGCTTTTACAGAAATTAGAACAGAGCATGTCAAATATCCACAGTACATGAAAAAATAATGCCTGCTACATGGAAGATACTGGACCAAATTTGTGTTTAGTGCAAATTGTGGTAATGGGCAGGATTACTGTGCAGGTACAGCCTGGTTCAGAACAGTGCCCACAAAGGCTGCTTACATTTTTTTTTTTTCTGTTACCTCTTAGCTGTACAAAAGCAAGTGATTAGTGTATTACTTACTGGCTGTTCTAGAGCTGTTGGTCTGTTTTGACTTTCTTTTAGTGTGAGCTGAGCAGGAAACCACTGCACTTTCTAACATGAATATCAAAATTGATTTTGTAACTAATCAGCAAGATAGCCCAGATTTTGCCTGCCAACTATTAGATGACTGATCTTGGACTGGATTATTATGGAAAAAAAACCCCCAACAACCTCAAAAACCCACACTGGCAAGATATGTCTGAATGCTGAGAAGCATTAGCAGAACTTTGCAGTCGAGCTGACCATCTGGAATAATGGACAGTATTGGCTGTCTTCCATTAGAGGGAATCATTCAAAGTCATATCGGGCAATGGTCACTAGGGAAAGGGACGGAGAGAAAGCTAGTCATTCTTTTATATTTGTATGGAGTATTAGTGAAGATTTATTAAAACACTTGTCTTATTCCTACAATTGACAATTGTGGTTATTGATATCTTTAGCTACCTTTGATAAAGATATTGCTTGCCATATATCAAAACGGTTTACAATATTATATCAAATTCAACCTCTTTACTGTGAGATTTCAAAGTCTGAAAAAAATTGATGGTAATGACACAGAGCTTTCTGTGATATAACAGCAGAACAGGAGGTTTTGTAACATTATAATAATGTAAAGAAAATCTGTTTCATCCTTTAGCTGTATGACCCCTTATGTGTAATAGCATTGTTTTATGTATAATTACTTGTCTTTTTTGATTAGAGGAATTTATTAATGCACCCACACTTCATGTGAGGGATAAAAAGAATTCAGTTATTTGTTTTGCTATGACAGTAACTTGCACAGTGAATTACAATAAAACTCAGCTGGCAACACCCTCAGATAATATATGACCAGCAAATCTTATTCCAGTCCTATGCAGTGATGTTAAAATATCATTGCTTTATTTTTATATTCCAGGAAAAGAATAAGCAACACACATGTTTATGGTAGAATTGCTTTAATAACTGAGTTGACAGCATTTCTTTATGAGTGCATATCCTCTGATTTAAATGATAAAAAAGGAACCATAAATAAGAAGAGGGAATTGAAAAATTTGTTTGCTTATGACCCAGTTTTTGGTATTTGTTGAACATTTTCACAAATCTTGAAGTGCATCTTTACCTCCTAAAATGCATCCAAGGAAACAAAGGATTAAAATAATATTCCAAGTAATGATTTTGAAAAGCCAAAACTTGTAACACTCAACTACTGGTGACAGATATTATTGAAATGTCATGTGACAAGTTTAAGACCACAATGTTAAGGCTGAGTAGAACACTTCTTTCCTGAACAATTATTTTTCCACAAATAATGAGCATCACTGTGCACACATCCAAACCAAAGAAGTGCCAGACCAAGTTCTGACATTGTTTACATCTCACAGCCCCAGGGAGTTATTGACTTGCAAGGCTGTGCAGAACTTAATCCTTTATGTCTCTAACCTCATCTGATACATTTTGGTATTTAGTAATAGATACCAAGTAGGAATTTCTAGTCAGATATTTGTGCCATGCTAAAATTTAATCATTCGTATCATACTTTTAAAAAGTGAATTTTTTCCAGGTTTACTGATTTTAAAGTGGTGGTAAGCAGGAGAAAAGTATCATATCTATCTTTCTTGTTCCAAAACCAAACACAGCATTTGCTAATAATAACATCTGAAGCAAACTTCAGATCTCTGGTACAGGACAGTAGGCATCCTAAAGATCAGCTTACTATTTCTATATGTGTGCCTGTTGTTCCACCTACCCAAACTGTTGCATAATCAGATGTATTCAATCAGAAAGCAGTTAGGTTACTGAGCTCCATGGAAATAATTTGCCACTTGCTGACTCATTCTGGTCATTTGTGTGTACAGCAGTGGGAATCTTGCGTTTTTCTAAGTTTTGCAACAGTCTGTTCTCATCCATTGGAGCCTTCCCCATCTCTCAGTTCTAGATGTACCACTAGCTGCTTTGATGATACTCATTTTAAAAGGTTAACAAATGAGAAGCTAAACCAACCATACAAATAACAGCCAAAAGAACAGTTTCCAAAATGTGTTGCTGTAGTGCCATTTCCAATTTAATATTCAGACAGAGTAAAGCTAAAGGCCACCAAACCAGGTGGATGAAATAGTTCTGCATTTTATGACTCATTCTTAAATGAAATCTCTTAAATATTGCTAATGAAGCCAGTTATCATATACAGACCTGTAATGCGCCCTTTCTAAGCTAGTTCAGTTACATTTCCCTGTCTAGCAATTTACCCCAGGCCCCTATTAAATGAATTATCACGGCTCCTAAATCATCTCTGCGGGGGTTTCCACTAATCCCATCAAGACACTTACACTCCCTTTCTTCCCTCCTAGTGACATAATGAATTATTATTTCATGGGGAGCTGTTAAAGAGGCCCCTTTGGAAGAGTTTAATGTGCAGTGCGGGGAAGGGGAGGGAGCTGCCTGCCGAGGAAGCTGTGGTAGGTACCACAGCCCCGGGATGCTCTGCCGCCAGCAGTAGACAAAGGGCACCACTGCCCTGAGCTCACAACATCTCCTCTGGGGCAGGCCCTTGCTGGCCTGTGCGGCCCTAGAGATGGCAAGCAAGCTGACTCTCTCCTCCCCACTGTCCCTCGCCCTCTGCTTACCCTCATCATCATGAAATGCAACGGGAGAGGGAATATAAATGTTTTCCTTAACTGGAGGAAGCACCCCGCTCACAAACCACTTGCGGAATCCATTAGGCTAATTTATTAAACACAATTTGCCTTGTGTGGTTGAACTGAGTAATGGTAAAAAACATAAATAAGGAGAAAGCAGCAGCAGTGAGCCATGGACTCTGTGGCCCTGTGCCCTGTTGTGATGCCCCTGATTTGTATGTTACCCCTCTCTTCAGCCTTCCTGGCACCACCAGAGAGGGGCAAAATGTCCATCTAGGGAAGAGGGCACACGACTGAGTCAGGTTCCATTCCCCCTTTCTGGATGTACGCAGCTCGAGGTGTGATAATTAACAACTATAAAAGGAGAAGGAGGACGTTAAGCAGTAGCAGAGTATTTGCCAAGAAAAGAACCACATATAGTAGCAAGATTTCCCCTCAGGTAGGATAACTTTCAGACCTACTTTATTCTCTAATCAAACTTCTGCAGATGTCCTTCTGACCAAGAATTTGTTTCTTCCCCATTAAGAGCCATAACACAGGTTGGTAGTGCAAGGTTGGGCACCAAGTCAGAAAAGCACCCGGAGATTTTTTTCCACGGATTTCATGCCATGGAAATCCTCACCATTCCCACAACATCAGCAGAGCATGACAGGTATGGATAACCTCAGAGGTAGTCCTGGGTTTGGTAGGAAATGTACAACGTTCACAGAGCTGCAAATCAGGTCTATAGCAGATCCAGAGGTACTGCAGGGAGAAGAGTCCTAAAACAAGTCCTGGTATGCAGGTCAGACTTATTTTACCTTCCCTATTCATTAATTTTGCGCATCAGATGTGGCAGCACAATGATCACCTATAGCATGTTTGCCTGAAGAGCAGGAGAAGAGAACTTCCAGAGGAGACATATTGGCTCCCCTTTATTATGTAATCTGGTGGACAGTGTTAGATCATAGTCCTGTGAAAGCAAATTTTAAGCCTTGTCAATTTGCAAAAGCTTTTTCTGAGCTCTTGGCCAAGGACTGTAAACTTCTCAGATTAGGGATATTTTCAATTAAGCTAATGTAAAAATATGTGACACCTCCTCTATGCTGGATCTGTCTCATGTAGTTTACTCTCCAACAGAGGCCAGATACACTTCCTTGTGGAAAGTTTAAAGGTAAATATTGTGATCCCTTTCCTTTTTTGCAACTGGAGATTTAGGGATTTTAGTTGTGTTGGAACCATGTATTTATTCAATTTTGGTAGTTGTACCTGTCTTGAATATGTCTAATTTCCTTTTGAATACATAAGTACTTGCGGCTTCCTCAAAAGTCTGTGTGGAGATGATGTTCGTGCTCCATGAAAAGGCACTTTGTTTAAAACCTACTGCCTTATCTTCTAGCTGTCTGATCCTGGTTATCATTCTGTATTTACCAGTTTATAAGCTCCTGATTTTACCTGTCTCCAACATCTCCACCCTCAATTGTCTCTTTCCTAAGGTGAAATCTCTTTATTTGAAAGTTGTTCCATGTCTATGACTGCTCTTTTTGTCCTCATTGGTACTTGAGGTTCTTCAAAACAAGCACTTGAAGTGGAATTGTAGAAATCAGAATAGCCAGTATAAAGACAAAAGCAAGTCATGGCCCTTTGATAAGCTCCATATTCTATGCACAAATAGATTATTTTAATATGGTGAAGTAGGTGTGTGGGGCTATATGTTTACATTTGCACAACATGGAATTGCTGGCTTTTAGTAATAAAATCCTTGAGAAGAAAGAACAGTTACAGGTTGTATTCTCACTCTGTAGACTAAATTGCTCCTCACTGACTTCTGCATTTTCAATTTAACTACAGAGCTTCCTAACCCTGAAAGCATGCACACTCCTCCCTTACAAAGTTTAGAAATAAAAGATGGGTTTGGCCAATGTATAGAGGAAATAATTAGAGTATTCACTAGCTCTGGCTGTGATAAGAGACACAGGGAGCAAGGCGAGGGGGGGACAACAGTGTATTCTCTGTAATCTTTAGCTGAATAACTATAAGTACTCCTTTGAAATTGTTATATCAGGTAAAACCAGGGACACACGAAACATTGTATTTTTAGTTTATCATCCATTTCTGTTTGCAAGGATTTCCATTTCCTTAGATGATTTGAATATCTGTTCTAGAGCATAATATCAACGACGAAATAAAATTCAAGCACAATCCAACAGATTTTGCCAAATTTTAAACTGACAAAATCACCTTCTTGATCACCAACCTTTGAAAGTTTAACTTGATTTTGATTAAAACTTAGTGGTGTGGTTTCTATTCAAAACCACATTTTTGGCTCATGTTTAATACTCATGAAATCTATTAATTTAGTCTAAGTTTTCGAGTTGTGACAAAATTTTCAAAATATTAAAATTTAATCTGATTTCAGCTGAAATCTTGAAAGGTTTGCATCTGTCAGACCAAATGAATTCTGCTATATGCAAGATTTGGAAACAGACAACTAAGCTACTGCAGAGAGAGTTGTAGTCTTGTGTCTCTTGTTAGCAGAAGTTTGGCGGAACAAAGGTCTTACTTTAAAAAAATGTCAGACTAGGAAAATGACCATACTTGCAGATATGCAATTAGAGCATTAAATAATAGCTTAAATTATAAACTCTTCAAGTTTGAAGTCTGAATGGTATAGTGAAACAAATAATTCAGTTAATTGTTGACATCCGATTATCCTAATTGACTTTACTGAAAGGAGTGTTATTTTAGATACCTGCATTTTGGAATGGATGACATGCATGTTTGTGAACTGAGTGTTACCATGTCTGTGTCAACAGGAACACCTTAAAATAAAATCTAAAGAAGTGCTTTCACCACTAGGAAATGTGAAAGACCAATTAGTTACTAAACATTCAGAAGCTTGCAAATGTGACTGGAAGAATATCCAGAAAGTTATAAGCTTCCTTTGATAATTTAAATAGCTCATTATTACCTTAACTTTCAGAACAATAAAGAAAAAATATGCATCTTACTTTTCATTATCTGCATTCATTTTGTTGTCTTCAGTCTGGAATAGTAGGTATGACTTTACTATCATCATTGTGATCAAATTTACTTATTCCAAATAGAAAAATTGCCCAGTTAATGGTGAAGATCATGTTTTTTCTTAGGGCTAGAACAAAAAAATTTACTTTTATTGGCTCAGATGGGATCTAGATTCTTCTTTGTTATGGAAACTAAGATTATTGTTGCAGTCTTTACTTGAGTAGGACTTCAAAAAGCAAAACCTGATTGTGGTTTAACTTTTTCACGCATATTTGAGTTCTAATTAACAGTGGTACCATGATATGATGTAATACTTGTCTAGTCAAAAATATTTTGCTTGTTTCTCTGAATTGTCAATGACCTCTGTCCCTTGCCGAACCTGCAGTATGAAGTGTGTAATGACAATTCTACAGGATAAATAGTGCCTGGATAAGTTTATGTATGAAACTTTGCCTATCTTTCTTGTATATGAATTGTAAAGTATCTGATGCAGATGAGAAAATCCATAATTCAAAGTTCTACCACATAATATGGAAGGAGAAGCAGGACTAGTAGCTGCAAAACCTAGGACATTTCAATGTCCAAATGATTTATTACTAGAGCAAGTAGAAACATAGCAGACCACAATATCATTTATCATTTAATTACAGATCTCACTGAAACACCTAGTGTCTGACCACACAAATAGTGCGGGACCTTCCCTGTGTATTCCACTCAAAGAAATGTTGTATGATAATACTGTTTGGAAGAATTTAATTGACAGTTTTTCTGAAAACCTGCTCAATAAAATTTAGGCTTAGCATCAAACTTCCAACACAATCAAACTTTCTGTGTTTCCTTTTCAAAATGATAAGTAATTTTTGTTTTTCTATTGCAACTCTACAGGTGGATTTAGAGGTTAGAGCTCATCAGAATTTCTGTTTTTCTTCATACCGCATTTTGGATAATCAAACAGAATGAGTATTTGAGACTCTTACTTTGGTGTTTTGTTTTGTTTTTTTTAATAAGTTATTTTATTTCAATGTATGCTGAAAACATGTTTATTCATCAGTCCCACTGGAGCTGTGAGACACTGCCCATAAGCTGTGTACAATACTTGTGTTTTATTGTCATAGAATCTCTAATTATCTGTGGATCTCAATGTGTCATGAAAAATATTGATTGATTAAGATACACAAGGCCCCTGAGAGATAAGTAAGTAGGATGCCCTTTGTTCAGAGATGGAAATGGAAGTGTGGCGACTTATTCAAGGTCATACAGGGAGTCTGTGGAAGAGCTGAGAAACTGGGAGTTATGGCTCCTGATAGATACCCTGCTTAACCCAAAATCTTCCCCTGGAAAATATTTTGCAAGGCTGGTGGCAATCGAAGGAATCTACTACATATACTAAGGGTTAGAAAATTCTAGTTTGTAGAGGTTAAAGGACTTACTAGCTGGAAACTCTTTCAGCTGACATTGCATTGCAAAAGGATGGGTCTGAAGATCAAGAGAAGCTAGTTGTAGTTTGATTTTGTATGGATGAATAGTCTGAAATCTTTCTTGGATGCTTCTTATTGGCATTGAGTTTTCTTGCTGTTAATATTTTTTCAGTTAAACTAACCAGTTATATGAAAGATGTTGATTGCTATATTGGATTTTTTTTTCTGTTAAGCTGTGGTTTAATATTTCCGTATTTTAAACATGGTTTCTGCTCAGCTTTCATGTCCCAGTTTCCAAACAGAGTTATGGCTCCTTAGACTTAAAATTAGTTTTGCATTAATTTGTGAATTCTCCAGTGCTCCCAGAAAATCTGAATTAGGGTTATATTCTTGAGTTCTTACTTGTTGAAAGCAATTCAGTAAAATTTTAGCTGGAATAAATGACATGGAATTAGGGATTTAATATTTGTATTTTCTTCAAAATAAAAAAGCATCATCTACCTGTACAGAATCCTTGCAGGGAGTATGAGTTCAACCTCATTCCGCCTTAGTACAAAGGGAATTTATTAGAGAATCTTGTCTGCTGGGGGGTAGCTACAATGTCACACTAATTCTAAACAGACTGTTGTGGAGCAAAGCGAAGCTGTATTATTTGATGGTCATATGCATGACTTAATCTTTAGCAGATTTTCCTCATCTTCTTGTGCAATAAGACGAAGGAGAACAAATCCTGAAGCAATGCTCAAGTGTCAGAATCAAACTGAAAATTTATTTTAGAAACACTGGTCAAGGTTCAGACAACTGTTCTTCAGTTCTGTCTCCTGTCTAAGTCTCAGCAACATGTTTCCACTAACTCCTGGGGGTAACTAGTAGTGATAATGTCATCACATAGTGAACAGGGTCAACTCAGTAGCAGAGTTTACCATCAATAACATTGAATTTCAGCTAGACTGGAGAACTGGTTTGACTCTCTGTGCGGTCCTACACTAAATTGCAGCAGCACAAGGTACTCAAAAAGGAAGGATTACTCTTTTTTTATGGCAATGTGGCCTGAGATGAGCTTAGTCAACCATGAAGATTCAACTCATAGCTTGATAACATCCTTTGAATTCTGTGTGCTTAAGCAATACCAATAAAGAAAACATAACAGTATTTTAAAGCTAATTATTTATGAAATACAGCATACAGCTAATAATAATGATTATGATAATGATTATGATATTGATTCTGGTATTTATAGTCATATTCACTCATTTCTAATACCCTGATTTTGTAGTCCTCTCTTCCAGCCTGTGGGCCTGAGAAGGTTCCATCATCTACTCCTACCCTACTGTTGTGAGGCAGCAGTCTTGCATCATTAACAAGAACTTTTTCTGTTTACTTTTTTTTTTTCCCCAAAGCGACTGATTTCTTTTTAAATAGACCTGCCCTCAAGTAGTTACATAAACGCTGTGTGTATGAAGCAGCAAAGTCAGTGACAATAGATGAGGATGTAATAGGAAAAAGGAAGAAATACTGTTTTGTTGGAGTACAAAGTCACTGGTGGACACTCACGGCAGCTCTAATTTCAAAACCTCCAGCCTAATGAAATGCTCACAGTGCTGTTTGTACATAAAATGTTACTGTTCTGAATGAATTTCAGGCTCTGGAAGCCTTTACTTAGATTCTGGGTGGAATCTGCATGAGGAAGAGAGTCTCTTTTAGAGTGCATGCCAATCGGAGTTCACTTTGTTGTGAGATTAACATTGAATTTGGACCGTGGTTTCAAAATTCTGTTAAAAACATTTTTGAAACAGGAAGGCAAGAGAGGCACAATGGCACTATAAGGCACAATGTCAATATAATAAGCATCTCTCTTAGGATGGTTAACTTTCTCTCTTTAGCTGAAATACAGATAAAGCAAAGTTTTGAAAGATATGTCTAACTTTATTTTGGGGAAACTAGATATTAAACTACAAGCTCAAGCTTAAATACCATGTGCAATCAGACCACTGTAAAATGGGGGCCTGTATCATACATTTCTCTCTGACTCATTTTGAGCAAGTCAAAGCCTCTTTGCCTCAGTTTCTTTGTGCATCATACGAAGCGAACAGTAGCTCCCCCTGCTTACTTTTGCAGTGATTTGATATCACTGTACGAAGGGTCCTATACTTGCAGAATATTATTCATAGAGGGCTGAGGTTTTATAAATGCAGTTAAAGCAACCGTGTTTTGAATATCAGAAAACTTAAACCCCATCAACTTTATTATAGCTGTCTGTAACATTTATAATGTTCTAAACTTTCTAGAAATTGTTGCAAGGTGAATGAAGTGAAATATGTTTAATGCCAAACATTAGCATCCTTTAATATTCCTGTTTCAAATGTAACTCTCTTTTCTTTACCTTACACAAAACAGACCTATTTCCAGTTCCATCACTGCTCTGTTAAGTAATTTGCGAAAAGCTAACAAAGTCTGGCTACATCCTCATAGCGACTGTTTAAACCCATTACTTTCTCTTTTAATCAAATCGCTGTTGTGTCAAAATATACAATTCTTGCCATGAATCTCACTGGCTTGTTACAGTTCACTGGTTGACCTTGAAAATGTTTGCTCTCCTAAGCGTCTTCTCTTCGGCCTCCAGCTAAATTGCTCAAGACCAGGCCTGATCATTTTTCTATACACAGAGACTTTTCATTAACATAAACAGAGTAGCAAGCTTAACTGCAACAAACAAAAATCAGCAATAGAAAGAGATAAGTCAAGAGAGCCCTTGGATGCAGAATGCGGTCTCTGTTATTTAGTGTTCTATGTATTATAACTGATTATTTTTACATTCATGTCTTAAATTTTCTATGGAAATAACCCCCAACCTCAAAAAAGGAAAAAAAAAAGAAAAAGAAAAAATCCAATGTACTCCCTCTGCTTTACTCCATTTTATTTCCTTCTGAGTTACCTTTCCTTTAAAAAATATCTTAAACTGTTGAAGGGCCAAGAAGGAATAGTTTAATAGCATGCAAAAGCCACGCACTCATTAGCATCAAAGATTACAGATCTTAAATGAGAAGTTAAGTGCCAGCGGCTATTTTCATTGTTTAATGTATTAAAGTAAATAAAAATGTATCTAAGATGTGGACACACAATTAGTTTTGAGTTATTTATCTGGAGTTTGTATGGTTTAGAAAAACTCCATCTTCTTGGCTGATCCTGTCCTAATGCATTTAACTTCAGCCATCAGCTATGATTAAACACCTGCTGTTGTGGGGAAACAAAGCACACTAATCCAATATGTATTTCTGACATCTTAAATATCACCCAGTCCCCTGACATCAGGCACAGCTTTTCAGCGGGATGGAATTCCAGAGCATATTTTTCTAATTTATGGATGGACAATAAATCAAAATTAAGCCTTGGGCAATGAAATATACATCAGTGCAGAATGAACTGACTGCAAACTAGGGCACAGAACAGCAGCGGGGAGAGGGTTGCATTAATGGAGCCCTGAGCTGAAAACACTGATGTGAAAATTAAGGAAGTTCCTCTCATATTTTATTATAGAACAAAAATAAAAAGATAGAAGAAGCCAAGTGTAAGTTTCATAATCTCCTGTTCACCCCTGCTCTCGGGGGAATTATCCCAGTGGTTCTGATGCCAGTGTCTATACAATATCTGTAAAAAGGATGACTTAGTGTCATTGCTTCTATTCAAAGCCATTCAGATATAGAGAGCTTGAAAGTTTAACTGGAATGCTAATTTTACAGGTTTGCTTTCTTCATTGGGGATGCTGTTAAAGCCCTAGGAGGAAGAATGGAAGGAACCTACTAAGAAGTGAGGGACTCGGAGTGAGGGGAGTGTAGGAAGAAGGAGAGAGGAGAGAGAGGAAGTGGGGAAAAAGGCGAGGAAGACAAAGAGCTAGTGGGAAGAACAAAATTCAGAGGGAAAATAAGAAAAATATATAGACATAATCTGTAGTGAAAACCTGAAGGTTACATATACCCGATGTAACTCATCATAACCACTTCTATTCCTGAGAAATCTGAGGATTTGGTTTTTTAGGTGAAATCCTGGGTCCTACTGCAAACAGTTGGGAGTTTTCCTTTCATTCACATGCAACAATGACTTTCTTCCTTCAGGCTGATAAATAGCATAGACTACCTCTTGCCTGGAGAGTAGGGTGGTGTACTTTCTCTTTAATTTAATGTGTCTTGGGTGAGGGAGGGGAACCAACTTATTATGAAGTATCAGGAATGAAATGTGTGAAAAACTCCAAACTGTTTTTGTGAACCTGAAATATTTGCCTTAGGGATTCTCAAAATCTGCATCTTTACTATGTTCAACCAGTGTTTGTTCAACACGTCTGAATTACCTTAAAAGCTGCATGCAGATGATCCTTCATTCTGTTGCAGTATTCAATTATTCTTTGTCAACAGCTAAGTGGTTTAATTTCTGCTGTATCAAGGTCTCCCAGAGTGCAGCCCACAGCCACCTATATCTTATAAAGGTTTTGCATATGACCCACAAAGGGACCTTTCTTCATCTGACATCCTTTGAATGTGTTACACAGTAAATGAATTTCTTTATGCGGTCCCCAGCCCATTGTCCAAACCATTAAGGGGGCTTCAATGAACATGATGCTGAGAACACCTATCAGAACATTTCTGAGGAACTGAGGGGTCCCATTGGGTTCAAAGAAGCTACTTTTCTTAAAGCTAACCAGGACCAATGATTTGTTGGATAAGCTGTCCCTGGTCACACTTGGACCCATAAAGGTATAGTAAGTGGGATTTGCAAGACATTTCAGGGTAGGGTTGAAATAAGTGCTAAATATTTATGTCTCAGCTATATTTCTGAGATGTGACTAAACTGTCTTTGTGAAGCACTGTGGGAACCTTGACCTGAGGGGAGGCTGGCATGCAGCAGAGAGGTGATTCTTATTGTTTCTCTCCTGCGGAAAAGCTGGAAGATGAAGAAAGTCTCTTGGTCTCCTCTGTTGCCCTATGCCAAAGAACTGCCCAAATGCAGAAATTAACCTGATCATACCTGTTTTGTGTTTAGTTATGCAAAGCTACAACCAAAGTAACAGATTTAGAGAATTTTGTCTGAATTCAGATTTTCATACACATTCAATGCCTCTGTCTTTATCATGTCTTGAGCTGTAATGAGATTTTTTTCCCAAAAATAAATGTCTGTATACATTTTATTTTGATTTTTTTTTCTCTATTCCTTCATTGGCATTTTATGTGTACCTATGTATGTGTACTTCTGAATGCATTTACGATTAAACAGTGTGTAGTCTCTGAGTTCTGTGTGATATTTAAGAATTACACAAGGAAAAAAAATGCAAGGCAAAGCAATAAAACACTGGTTGCCCTTTAAAAATGGCAAACCCATCCAATTTCCTCTGCAGATGCATTCAGATGATGCTAGAATACAACTACTCAAACACTGTCGTAGTCTTATGGTTTGGTTTTGTCTTTTATATTGACCATCACCGAGTGATGACTCATCAGTCTTGGAGCTATCACACATCTCTGCTACTCCTAGTAAATGATTCCTCAGAGCTTTCTTCGATGTAAGCAAAACCCACATGTGTCAAATACTTATGTAATTCATACTAATAGCAATAGTAACAATAAACCAAAGATAACATTTTATATCAACCCAGAGGCTTTGTTGTTACTTTTGTAGATTCCTAAAGGAGACATGAAGGAGACAAGGAGCTAGGTCTTACAGTTGCCAGCAAATATCTCTAGAATTTTCTTTGGAGTCTGATACCATCCAAATTAAAGAGAATATCATCAATGAGAATCAAAACTGCTTCCAACCATTGTTTGTGTCTTTCCTCTTCACCTTTTCTTTATTGATTGAGACCTAGAGGTGAAAAAAAAGCAGACATGCAGCTTGATTTCGGCAGCACCCCACAACATTATTGATTTAACAATGGAGAGGATATACAGTTGGCCTACCTCTTCTTCCACATAAAACACATACATTAGCTTCAGCAATGTGTAATTCTTAGCTCAGGATAGAACATCTATGTCTAGCCCTTGGATTCAGCTCTAGCATTCCTTTGGCTGTGGAGGAGCCAATCCCACCAAGTCTGCCCAGCTTTGCATATCTCACATCTCTTTTTTCTTTTTTTATCATGAGGTGAGATTTCCACCTGCCACAGATGTCAGCTTCAAAGGAAGAATTAAAAAAGAAATCAGAACTTCTGGCTGAAACATTGTTTTTTTTCAGGACAGTCTCACATCTTCATGGTCAGACTCCCTTTTCCAACACTGACAGAACAAGTTTGGCAGGGTAAAGGCATGCAATTACATAGCTGTGGGGTTACTTCTTTTGAAGCCCTCAGAGAGAGAATGTTTGCCTGTGGAGGTGAAGCAGAACTCAGCAGGTCGTTTCACAGGTTCTTTGAGTTGCTTTGCTTGATTTAGAGGCTAATGCCAACAAAATTAGATGCTGTATAACCTTTTGGTGTTTTTTTTCCTACGGTATGTGGTTGAGGAGGAAAACAGATGGAAAATTGGGTTAGGTCATTAATGGCTATTTCTTATTCTCCTACTGACCTGATCTTTGGATAAGTAAAGTCCCTCTTCTAATTTATGGTTCCCCAGCCATCTTCCCTAGTTGAGATACTGAAAACACTTCTTAAAAAGAACAACAAGTAACATTTAATTTCCCAGTCTGTGTGAACTTCGTTTCTTGTGACTGAAGCGCAAGAATGTTCTTAAGGCATTTCAAGTTAAGCAGAAAGATTAATGAGGTAAATGTAAGAAAAGTGTTAAACAGGAACTGGGACACAATTTTGACTTTTTTGTTTACCTTTCAAGAAATTTGTTCATCTCAGGAAAGAATGACCAAAGTGGGGTCAGCAAGAAATTTGCTATAATAGAAGCACTATAGTAACTGGGCTACATCTTGATCTTGGTGAAACTGGTGAAAATCTGCATAATCTGCAATGATTTTAAACACAAAGTTATTATAGAGGAAAAAAAGAAAAGGTAAGTTATCTATTGTAGTTATGTTTTAGTAACTCTGTTTAAAAATGTTAGTTTAGTCTGCTATACAAAAAATAAGGACTAGTACCGAATGTATCAAAAGTGCTTTCCTGTACTAATGGTCAACTTGTGCCATCTCTTTTTATGACCAGAGGAGAATAGTCAAAGCAGTAAAAGGTATAACTAAGTGCTTGGACACCAGGAAAGGAGTTTGACAAGGCTGTCACATCTGTTCAGCACTTACAGTGAAATAGCAATGTGTATTGTTGTTGATGGTTGCCATAGTGGTATTAACATTGGCTGAAGGAGATGTTGTAATCTCAAGTATGCTGATGACATCCTTATTGCTGAGTCTGTGATTTCTAGCACAAGCAACGCAAGTGGCTGAAGCTGGGGTGAACTCAGACACTGTGGATGACAGCTGACAGCAGCATTACTGAATGGAAATTAACAGATTGAGCAAGTAAAGAAGTTCTGTTCCTTAAGCCTGACAGGAAAATGAGGTTGGCCACATTCTCCAGGCAAGTTTAAAAAAAAAATAAGGCTTACTAAGTATGTAAAATAATGTGCTTCATATTATAGTGTGCACAAACAGATGCTTTTAATATCTGCTCATTGACATGAAATTCAGCACTGCAGAGCAGAATGGTGCAAAATATAGGTTCTTCTTTAAACAGTTCGCAATCTTCCTATCTACTTGGGATAATCTTCAATACAGCATGAGTCTTCTGTTGGCACACTGGTGAAGCCTGGGTTTGGTTGCTAATGTTCTGTCTTTTATGAGTACCAAATCAAAATAAACAGACATGCAAGCCCCAGGTTTTAACTAGAAGATATGAAGACTAACATGTACAAACGCAGCTGCTTTCAAACCAAGTTAAATCCATAGTGATGATGACAATCTCAGGAGAGAGTGACAACTGAAGGGAGGTAGGGTCTCCTTCCCCAAATTTCTGAGTATTTCCATCAGAATTACTTGTTCTGTACATCCGGATTTTCTGATAGGCAGATTGTGAGGGAAGAAGTTGAGTTTTACCAGCATAAATAGCAACTGGCAATGCATATAGAAAAATATGCGGTACAGTATGTTGAAAATGTATTTATTGAAGAGGTTTTGTGGGTGAATATTACTAGTGAAGAGCTATGTTTCAATCCATGTTTCTTTGTATTTTTGCACAAAACATATGGAACTCTGAGTTCACATATTTATTCATATTGTAGGGTGAAGTCTTATTAATGGTTCACGCTGCTTTGTACAATGAGTTGAGTAAATGGATAATGTCAATTTATAATCACAGAAATTGTGTGATGGATAATGTATCTTTATTTATGTACCATTTCACACACTGAAAAGGGGAAAAAAATAAGAGGATAATTGAGAGAATATTCAGTAGACTTGATTTATTCTGAGTTCTCATAAAGGTGAAGTTTAAAAGTGTTTAAAGCTAGGTTTCCTTTGCAACCATATACTTATTTTAGAGTTTGTTGGGACTTTTTTAAAAAGTTGATGCCTGTCTTGTGTTCATGAATGACCTCTGGACTGCTGGGCAGAGTCTAATGGCATGAGATTTAACAAGGCCAAACTCCGGGTCCTGCACTTGGGGCACAACAACCCTATGCAGAGCTACAGATTAGGAGAAGTCTGTCTAGAAAGCTGCCAGGAGGAGAGGGACCTGGGGGTGTTGGTTGACAGCGACTGAACATGAGCCAGCAGTGTGCCCAGGTGGCCAAGAAGGTCAATGGCATCTTGGCTTGTATCAGAAACGGTGTGACCAGCAGGTGCAGGGAGGTTATTCTCCCTCTGTACTCAGCACTGGTGAGACTGCTCCTTGAATCCTATGTTCAGTTCTGCACCCCTCACCACAAGAAGGATGTTGAGGCTCTGAAGAGAGTCCAGAGAAGAGCAAGAAAGCTGGTGAAAGGGCTGGAGAACAGGCCTTATGAGGAACGTCTGAGAAAGCTGGGGTTGTTTTGCTTGGAGAAGAGGAAGCTGAGTGAAGACCTCGTTGCTCTCTATAAGTACCTGAAAGGAGGTAGTTATAAAGCTCCACCAGGGGAGATTTAGGCTAGACATTAGGAAGAAGATTTTCACAGAAAGGGTCATTGGGTACTGGAAGAGGTTACCCAAGGCGGTGGTTGATTCACCTTCCCTGGAGGTGCTTAAGGTATGGGTGGACGAGGTGCTGAGGGACATGGTTTAGTGTTTGATAGGAACAGTTGGACTCGATGATTCCGTGAGTCTCTTCCAAACTGGTTATTCTATGATTCTGTGATTCTTGAACTTTTTTCCATTATTATCCCAAGAATTTGTTTTCTTTTTCTTCTTTCTTTCCCTGTGTTAGAAATGGGGCTATTCTTGGCAAAAAATATTGTGTGTATGGTCTCATAGTGATGCAATTTTAAAAAGAATGGTACAAGAACTGGAGTTGGATTCAGTATACAAGCATGATTTCTTTGATATTATGTGATTCTATACGTGTTATCTGTTTTTAAGACGCCTGTATGATTGTCATGGGATGACTAGTTACACTGAAATATTGGTTAATATACCATCGCTATTTTACGTTTGCATATTTCAAGACAAAGCTGCACTGACAACTCCATTGCAAAGTTTTTTTCATAATCTGTTTAGATTCTAGTTTACCCTGAAGTCTCTGGTGGCATGTGTATCATGGTATTCTTACTGAAATTAATGATAGTAGAGCCTGGCCTAACAGAACTTCATACAGTCATGTTGGTGGTGCTATAACAAACATGAAGACACAAGCAGACAGACCCCCCGATTGCATTTTATATTTTTCTTAATAATATAAAGCTAATATTAGTTGTGCGTTTATACACAATTAATTTTTTATTAATTTATATGCAGTTTATATACAGTTCAGGATTAGAAACATATTTTCTATTTTGAAGGGTAATTATCTAAAGAGAGCGTGGGTTTTTAAACTGTTAATAGGATTATAATTTGCTTAGATAGACTTCTCTAACTTCTATAATAATTACTTCTATCTTAACAAGTCTGGAGTTTGTGTCTGAGGGCTCTGATTCTCACGTAACTGGAGTTTTTCCTGCGTCTACACAACCCATCTTGTGACTTATGAGCTCCCGACTTCTTAAGAATTATATTCTGCCATTCCAAGAGAAATGAAAATCTGTGCCTGCTTCCCTTGGAATACCAGATTCTAAACAATGGAGATTCAGCAGATACTTTATGAACAGCTGATTTTTTTTTTTTTTTTTTTTAGCATGGCTCAAACCTCCAGGAGAGGAGACGCTTGGAAATAGAAAACTAAGCAGCCGTGCCAAGGTCAATCATGAAGAGAAATTCTGGGAAATTATGTTTGTGTAAATTCTGGTAATGAAAAAGCGAAAGGAAACAATAAACACTTTGTGTCCCAGTGAATTTAACCCACATTTTTAGGTTTATTTTCTATTTTGTTTTAAACTTCTTCAACTTTTTTTTTTTTTCTCTTCTTATTTTGTATTTTATTGAGCTGTACTGGTACAATTGTTGGAGGACAAACTGCAACATGAGAGGTGGGAATAAGCAGCCAATGGCAAGAGGAGGTGCCTTCATTAACTGCCTCCACTGCTAAAGCGAGAGTGCTATGGAAGAGCAGAAATCAACAATTTTGTCAGGGTATGAACAGATTCAACTTTCATATGCAATCATCTGAACTGGTAGCAGAATGGGACTGTACCTGCTCAAAATCCATGCCAACTATACAAATTCTGAACAGATCAAAAGTCTTATTCCTGGTTCAGATGCAACCCTGCATCTTATACCACTGAGTATGAAGTTTACAGTTACAATGTGATGTGCAATGTAGTGAAGTTAGTGATCCACTAGAAATTTCTTTCCATTTCTCCTGGAACTGTTACCTTTGACAAAAAAACACATTACATGGAAGGTGGCAATGGTGTAGCCACTGGCTCATGACTGCAAAAGAGATCATGATAGCCAAAGAGTTTGTAGATCAATAATGCGGAATCTATTTTTTTTATTCTAACAGTAACTATAATGCATGAAAATAATGAATGAATAAAAAAAGTCCCTGCAACATAGAGAAAACACAGGGAAAGAGATAATGAGATTTCCCTGTGTTATAAGAGCAGGTATATAGGTAGACATACAGGTACCAAAGGAATAACCATAAATTCAGCCACGTATATGAGTTTCATTATCTTCTATTTAATTTCAAACGTGAGTTTAATACTACACAAAGCACTACAAGTACATTAGTCCTGCTACTAATAAATTCAATTAGAACTCTAGCTCATAATTTACAGGGAACAGATTTGGGTTTAGTATCCTAGTTCTTTGGAAACATTTGTATGAATGCAGTGGATTTAGAAAAAAGTGTACTTAAAAGCATCAAGGGAAGTAATTTTACGTGCAAGGAATAATGAATTTATAAAATTAAATGGACTTGAACTAAGAAGCAAGAGATCTGTTGTTTTGGAGGTTTGGTCTTGTAAATGTCCTTTTTTGATAAGAAAATGAAGAATACTGTAACATTTGTAGTAATTTGTTAGATTTAGTTATGTATTGAAGATTTATTATATTTTCAGTGAAGTAAGACAAAATGATCCTCTGTAGAATGGGCTGGAATAGAGAAAATGATAAGGAAATAATTGATTCTTCATAAGTAGACAAATGAGTGTGTTCATATTTTGTGTGTTCATTACTTACAACATTTACACATTTATGAATAAGTATGGCACATTCATTGATTAGCTGTGTGTCCACTCGCTAACTCTTTCTGTCATACTTACATGTACTGTATTTTTGTCTGTTGCATAAATAACCACATAAATGTTAATAATTTCCCCCTAGGGTGTGAGTTTAGGGCCTGGGACAGACCCTAGTCAGATAGCACCATAAGCAGGTATCTTGCACATACACAGAAGAAAGATGACGTGCAGAGTTGTACCCATCCAATACACAAACAGTTTGGATTGTAAGGGACCATGACAAGACATCTAGTCCAGCACTGTTGCAATGAGCTAGGACATCTTCAACTAAGATCAGGTAGCTCAAACCCCCATCCAACCAACCTTAGTGGGGCATATACAGTTGTTCCAGACAACCTATTCCACTGTTTCAACACCTTCATAATAAAAAATTTTCTTCCTTATATCTAGCCAGAATCTATCCACTTTTAGTTTAAAATAATTACTCCTTGTCCTGTTGCAACAAACCCCGCTAAAAAGATTGTCTTCATCTTTCTTATAAGCCCCTTTTAAACATGCAAAGGCAGGAATACGATCTCCCCAGAGCCTTTTTTACTGCAAGCTGAACAAACCCAACTCTCTCAAACTGTCTTTTTTATGAGAGGTGTCGCATCCCTCTGATCATTTTTGTGGCCCTCCTCTGGACCTGATCCAATGGGTCTACACCTTCCCTCTGCTGAGGACTCCACAGCTGGACACAGTACTCCAGATGAGGTCTCACCAGAGCAGAGTGGAGAGGTATCTCAACATGATGACCACATTTCTTTTCACGCATCCCAGGATACAGTTGGCCTTCTGTTCTGTGAGTGCATTTTGTTGCCTCATGTGCAGATTTTCATCCACCAGGACACCCTAGTCCTTCACAGCAGGCTACTTTCTATGCCTTCACTATATTAACTGTTCTCATGACAACAGGATCTACCCATGCAACACCAAAAGGTTAATCAGATTTTTATTTACCTCCTGGACTGCAAATATGCACAATGCTCAACAGGCCTCACAAAAGCTGCTGCCTGACCTCATATGTTCTTACATGAGTAAACCTTTCTCATGTGAGGATTTCCTGATGTTTTAAAACTGCTTACTGAGTTATTTACTGATGACATACTGATTTTTTTAACAGCTCAGTTACAAGTTTCTAATATGACTTTATATTTTTGACCTCACAAACCAGTTATTTACTGTGATGTAAGAAGTGCTGGAGAATTGATGTATGTTGGTATTTGCAAGGGCTGCTCCATGAGAGAAGATAAGTCAGAGCTGAGGGTGACCAAAGCATAGGAAGCATCCTTGCCAATAGACACTATCCCACCACCCTCAAGCAGAGATGAGCTGCTTGGTAGTCTTTCACAATGCAGTATGTCAGCCTTGGGTCCTTACAGGAGCAACTAGAGGCAGGGCTGGACAACACAAATCTGAAGTCCACGTAGTGGAAAGGATCATATGGTAGGTTTGAGGTCCGTGCAAGAAGAGCAGCCAGTAAATCAGAACAGCAGGAGATAGGGCTGGATGTAGATGTAGTTCTGAGTTCTAGTGGAGCTTCCTGGCCCCATGGGCATAGAGTGCATGGGTGGAGATCACGGAGAAAGCTAGTTAGGATTATTAAAACCTGCTGGAGCACTCAAGACCCTCCTGATGTCCACTAAAAACAGGGTTTTATGGATTCTGCTGAAATAAGTTCTCCTTGCTGCAGATAGGGTTTTGGCTTTTCTGATAGAAATTAAAACCTGTTCTGCAAAGAATTATTCATCGATATGCTATCTAGATAACTGTACTCAGATAAGCTGTGAATATTAGTGAAAAGAGTGAAATTTTGCTATGGTCAAGGGTTTGAGTAATGGCAGAAGCATTTGCATGCATACTTATGACACCTGAACAGTGTTTCCATTCCAGTACCTGTTCTTACCACACTCTGAACCAAGCTCACAGAAAGCCTCCCAATTCCTTGAGCATTACAAGAGCGAGCCTTAAGGGGACTGATGCACTTTGCACATCATATCTAAAGACGTTTATATTAGAAAGATCTGTAGAATTGTATTTTTGTATTAGACAATTGATTTAGTGCTGCTATAGTTTTTCCTGAATAGAACAATTTTATTCTTTCACAATCAAAGTCATCAGTTTAAGTTCATTTAAAAACCCCAGACATTAGCATATTCATTACCAGGGTGATTTAACTGTATTTTAGATCACTGTCGTAAATTAGACTCATGTCCCAAGGATTTTACTCTCCTTAGCAACATTTGTATATGCAAAACTATGCTTTCCTCAGCAATGGCTCTAGTTGGTCTGAGAAACTTTTTTATTTAAACCTTTCCTAAAAATCAGCATTATTAATTTTTGTGCTGTCATGGTGCCTTTTAGAAGAAATCCTGTAAATAATCAGTACGCTTGTACTTTGCATAAACTGAGAACATTAAACAGCCTCCTCACCACAGCATGAGAAATATAGCAAAGGCAGACATTGAGTAATTACACAATGTAATGCAGTGATTTTGTAAGATGCAGTGCTTTGGAATATTCTTGTCATAAGGTAAGTTACTTCCTCCTGCAGGGAACTCCTAGCTTGCTGCAATCTGCTTTATGGTTTTCCTCTTTGTACTCCACCACCTGTTTTTCCCCAAAGTAGTAACTGCCTCTTACAGAGAGTTTGACTGGGCCAGTGACTTGAAGGTCTGCTTCCAGGAAACACTTTAGCTGAAATTTTAAGTATCAGTCCCTTGGACTACACTGATAATCTCAGCTGCACAAGTGGTGCTGATGATACAATTTTCTGCTGAATCAGTATGTAATGGAAATCCATGTGTGTTGTTAGGGGAAGCTCTGTCTGCAGAAGGACAGAAAGTCAAGTCCTGCTAGCTCACATTCATCACTCCCACGGGCAGAAAGGGAGGGAAATGTTATTTGCTGAGAAGATTGGGTTAAAGTATACGGGTGACAGCTCCACAGTCTTGAGAACTGTAACATGGATATTTGTTTCTTGTCTACAACTTCATTTGGGCTATGGTGGTCGCTTCTAGCTGTGAACGGCTAAGGTATACCACAGAGGGTTGTCTTTCAAGGGAAACAAGTACTAAGCTATAATGCAACCATTCCACAACAATTGGAAACAAGGTGGTCCCCAGAAAGCATTTTGGTTTTCTTCTGGGACAAAATGTGGCACAATACGTGTAAAATATTATTAAAATTGCATTCATTTTATGTTAATGCCAATATATTACTGGAAATAAATGTCCACATACTTCAGTAACTTCTGTTTGTGTGTGGCAGTTTATTAAGGATAAATAAAGACCACAAGAAGTACAACCCTTAACCTATAAGAGAATACTGCAGAGTTGTTCTTTTTCTTCTCCCTACAATGTGCAAGGAACGGTGAGATTAAAAAAGGTTGGCCCCTGTTAAGAACTAACACATGCTGGAAGGGATGTCTTTTCAAAGCACTTTCTTTGAGGGAAAAGGAAAAAAAAAAAACTGTTTAAATATTACATTTATAACATTTAAAATGATATTTCATCATTCCTCTCCCAGAGAATGATAGCGATACTATAGCAAGTGACAGAAATAACCTTTTAATAAAAGTGAATTTTTATAGTAGAACTGGATGGCTCAGGATATTAGTAATGGAACATAGAACCTCTCCCTTCTAGCTCATCCGTTCATGTCTGTCCCTGCCTGGTAAAGACCCAAAATTATTATCATCAGATGGCTGCTTGGGGGCCCAGAGGAAATGAGTTGGTGGTCTTGGTCCAGTCACTGGCACTAATTGCTATCCTTGCTGACAGTCTTGTTAGACAGGCATGGAAGCAGCCCTGCCTTAATGAACTATTATACAGGTTTTCTATTATACCCCTACATTCAAGCACCCAAATGCTTTACAGATATTAGTCATATTGTCCTCACAACACCACTAGTCAGTAGGGACATATTTACCCCTGTCTGCAGATGGAGGAGCAGAGGTATAGAGCAGCTGTACTTAGTCATGCGGGAAGTTGGAGACAAAGGTGAGCACTAGGTCCTGCTCTCTCGATTCAACCCAAACTGCAATGCCTTCTCCCCAGCTCGTCTGAGTGATAGCAAGGTTTCTACCAAATGAACACTCATGCATAATAGAGAATGGGCCCTGCAGTCTACTATATACCTGTATAATGTTTGCTCAATAAATATTTCTGAGCATTTGTACTAGGGCAAGGGGAAGGTGCTGATGCAGACAGAAGTTTCAGGGGCTTGAATTATTATAGGAGATGTATTTCAAATAATGTGGAGAGCAAACTTACCCACTTCTAAGAACAATAGATCCACAGCCTGTATTTTTGTGAATCAGATGGTTTGTGACTGATGAGGCTTTTTTCCCAGTTTGGCATAATAAGCAATTTACTTCCTCACTGATACGGTTATTGTCACAGCTTTTGCACTAGTGTTTGATAGCATTGATTAGTTTGTGCTATGCTAATTTTTAGCACAAGGAGGGAATTGATTTACTTCAAGCTTAGTATATTTTAGCACTGAAGTGGAAATAATTCCATTGAAA
This sequence comes from Coccyzus lansbergi, assembly GCA_033558105.1. NCBI lineage: Eukaryota > Metazoa > Chordata > Aves > Cuculiformes > Coccyzidae > Coccyzus > Coccyzus lansbergi. Next base: position 1,146,578 of record JAUMJK010000362.1, read on the forward strand.
ATATGGAAAAGGAGCAGTCACCTTAACAATTGAATAAATGACTTGACATTTGTGGGGCTAAAGCACTCGATAGATAAGAAGATTTTTGTATTAAAAATAAATCATTGGCCTACCTATTATTTAGCTAGGCTTGGAATCATGAATAAAGGGTCTTCTACAGAAAGACAGAGAAGAATATTGATTGTGCCTCCATATTAAAAAAAATTAAATGGGTGGCATTTCCCAGTTTCTTAAGGGAAAAAGTCCATGTATTTAGGTTATGGTCAGAATAACTCAATAAATTCTAAAGCAGTTCTCTTATCAAGAGGTCATTGTTGATATGATTTCCAGTGTCTTCTGCAGATGCTGGTCACAAATTCACTAATAGAGATCCCTCGCTATGAATTATTCACTGCTCAGAGATATGCTCTCTATTCAACTATGTTAAAAGGCAGAAAGCCATATTCTATGTCAAAGAACTTGTATGAGGCAGGAGGAAGATAATAGGATAGTGTAATCTGTATGGGGAAAGAAAAAAGTTTACAGAAATAAAACTCTGCTAGAAAAGGCTGCTGTTATGTCTAGTACAAAAAAATACTGTGAAATGATATATTATCATTCTTATAAAACTGAGCACACAAAATATTCTAAAAACATCTGAAGAACTTTACTTTCACATTTTATTATATGACTGCTTTGCTACTTAATACTTCTGTCCACAGAGACATAGCTTGTACAGAGGAATATTTTGTTGTAGCCTTTGTGATCATGATCACATGGCCTGAATACACTTTTAATGTAAGGGTGTTTAGATTGGAGAGTTCTGAGATATGCTTTTCCAGTTTTTAATACATCATAATATTGGTAACAATCAAGAAAGTAAAACAGCTCTCTGTGTGTGCCTAACAGTTTTCTGTCCAATTAGAATTAGATACATTGCAGCTTTAAGTTTCTTTTCAAGTCTTTGTTTTTGGTGTAACAACAGCAGTTAAAAGTCCTTTGCTGTATCACCAAGATATCGGCAGTATCTCCCCTTTTGCTACAGCAAGGCTGTGTCCACAAATCACCTTCCAATCCTGCATTCTTCCACTGCTATGGCACTGGAGGTCTTGTGAAGCACCCCTTCCTAAAGCCTTTTCACTTGTGAAGACAAAGACACAGCCATCCCAGACATGAGCTTGTCCAAGAAAGCAAGATAGATATGATCTCATCTATGGGCTCAGGTTCCTTTGGAGGTTTACACATCGCAGTCACAAGGCTCATTTGCCTATTTGAGTCCAGTTCTTGGAAATAGCTTCCTGTTGAGCTAGCAGTAGCCGAAAGCCAAATCAGGGGAGATGTCTGTGCAAGACGTCTGAAAAGTCAACTACATGGAAAGTGGTGAAGTCCCATTTTAGCAGATTTATAGTTTGAAGTCTTGGAGAAGGGGAGAAGAAAATGGCACTTTTTGCACTGGGGACTGAATTATCATCACTCAATTAGCTAGCTGAATCTCCTGAACTCCTGTTGTAGTCAATGTTGAAAGAATAACAGGAGTTTATGTTTACTGATATGAACACATCTCTGAACTGCAGTTTAAATAATGATCTTGTTTTAGCACAGTATTGAAAACCAGATCATGAGTTCTCTTCAAGTTTGGAGGTAGACATTCTTTTAACTGGAAGTTAATTCTTGAATGTCATTGCAGCTGCCTGATAGTGCCCACTGGGAGGAAGACAAATTCTCATGCAGCCAGACTAACTGGATTTTCTGAAGTTGCAGGTTTTTTTCTGGAAAAAGTGAAACACATATTACAAGTTTCTGGGCAAAAATTCTTGGAGCAGAAACAAATAAGTCCTTGTGGGGTTTGTCCAATGATACAGAATCATAGAATCACAGAACAACCAATTTGGAGGAGATCCACCAGATCATCGAGTCCAGCCATTCCTATCAAAATGCCTTCTGGTGGTTTTTGCTAGTTTTTTCTGCTCTGTATTCCACTATCTCTTCCACTCTTCCTTCAAGGTCTGCTTGCTAATATGAGAGGCACAGCAGATTCGCCACAAGAAATGCAGAAATAATTTCATTTGACATGTAAAATGGACTAGTTTTCAGAAAGTGCTGAACATCTACTCTTAACTTTGGACTCCTTCTAAGCGTTAAGTAGCCAGAATTACTAGTCACTTTGAAAAATTACACATAAAATACTGTTATCGTTAATGCTATGGCAGATGAGTAATCCAGCTGTGATTTTTTTAAACATTAGATATAAACTAATACAAATGTAGTAAAATGTCTTCAAAATATAGATAAATCATTTTGCAATATGCTACATGTCTGCTCTCAGATGTGTGAGAGCACGTTGGTGTTTATCCTGTCAAGTTTGGTAATGTTCATATTAAAGAATGTCCAGTTGCCTCTTTCACATGATAAATCCCTAAAACTATAAGAAGATATGCATCAATGTAATCTTTCCCTACAATATGAAGACTAACATCATTACACATAGGAAAATATAGTTGAAAATAAGATGTGGTACCTAGCAGAATGAAGTAGATAAAGAATGTAGCACAGCCAGCTCCTAACTGGTCCAAATCTTATAGATGAAGTGATACCACTTAATATCAGTCTAGTAATGAGTATAACCAGAAAGAGTAAAAATATTTTTACATTCATTGTTCTATTTTCTAGAGCACCTCTTGGAAGCTAAAAAGTACATTTTGGATCAAAGGACCTGGGCACTAAAACTTACTGTCAGTTCATGCCTAAAGCATGGTACACACTGTGTTCGTTTTCAGACACCTGTAAAAAGTATATTTAGTAAAGGACGAGGTACCAAATAGAACAAAAGAAAAACACATGTTTCTTACTTATTTCAAAGAGGGTTTCTGGCAAAAAGGGAATGCTTTAACAAGCATGCAGTTCTTGGGGGATTAACTATTTTAGAACTATTTGAGTTAGACTTGAGATGAAAAAGAAGGAGTACTGATCTCAAATGAGTGTCTTTTAAGGAGCTGGTGTTATGCTGAGCGTAAATTACATGCATTGAATAATACAGCTGTAACTCAGACAAACAGAGTTCTATCAAACAGCTGTAGGACTGTAAAACAACTGTAATAATACCCAGAGAGGTAATACAAAGACTTTTGACATTTTTATCTTAGCCCATTTGTTGCTTTTTTAATGATCTCTTTGCTTTTTCAGGAATTGTATGTTGAATAAAATGATCTGCCTTAAACACAGTAAAATCAGTTTTAGGTGAGGAGAAAGGAGGCTGTATGGAGCCACAGCTAATCCAGAGAAGAGACTATTTTGATAGCAGGTGATTATTCACCTCTTGCTCTCTGAGTAGTCCAATCATTAAAAAAAAAGTTTTCACGTTTTAGTTTCACTGGTTACAGACCTAATGCCCCCCTCTTGGGTCACATAATGAGAATTAGAGGCATATTTCTTACTGCAGTGTTGAGAGACCATTTTCTGGCAGCTAATTAATGCTCCATCCTTACCTAGACTCAAAGGAATTTTAGTCTTCTTATTACTTAAAGAATTTTTTTTTAATGAGGGAAGCTTCTTTCAGAAGGAAGTTATTTCCTTGGTATTTTAGATATTGCTATTTCTGATAGCAGTATTTCAGATTTCTTTAAAATCCAAAGAAGCTTACTTTTTATGTAAAAGAATTTTTATTACATTTCTTAATCACTGTGGTTCTTGTAATTCTTTCAATCAAAATAAGGAGCAATATTTTAGTGTGATTTTCAGAAAATTGTTTCTTTTTCAGCAGCAGGAGGCAAATTGATTTAAAGGGGGTTGGGGGGGTGGGAAAGGCAAAATCTGGCAAGGGAAAGAGTCTGGATTAGTTGAGTTTGAGAATAGACCTGGATAAGACTGTATGACCCTTTGTGTAAAAATCAAGTGACAACACCAAGACCTGGTAGGAGGATAATCTCCAACTTCAACTGAGTTGATATTATTTAAATCATATAGATTTGTTTTTTTAAAAAAAAAAAAACACCTTAGAGAAAAAAACGGTTTCTGTTTCTTTGGGTTTGCCTTTTAGAAACAGGCCCTAAAAAAGCTATGCCAAAGCATTGTGATAGACTACAGAACCAATAGAGAGCAGAGATTGCTTCCACGCGCTTTATGGCTCCTTTGATCTGCTCTTTTTAGGAAAACAGGTTTACAAATTTGGAAAAAAAAAAAAAAATTAAAAAAAATGGTGGACTAGAGAAATCTATATCATTGGAGTGAAAAATACCCATGGAAAGACCTTCAATGGTTTGCAATGGACAGTGGAGAGGCAGGAACTCTAAGTGCCAAAATTTGAGAAAGGAAGCATCTCCTGGCCTGGAGAAAGTCCTGAACTCAGCAGAATCTGTGAGGTCTTGCTTTTCTGGAAGTAGTGGGGATTTACTATGGTGATAAGCACCACCTTTCCTCTTGGCAAGAAGTTGCCAGAGTGCCTCACTGAATTTGTGCTTTACTTGTCATTTGGAAAAGAATAATAAAGTTTATCATGCCACCCTTTAACTGTCACCATTTCCTCAACTAGGGAAATGAGTCCTTTCATGCCTTTTTATGAAGACAAGGCTATAACCATTGGTTCCTTCAGATGTGACTGGTCAAAGGAGCAGTTATTTGTCAAGGCATTTCCATAACACTGCTTTCCTTTCAAGGTAACTGGTGTCACTCAAGCAGGAGTCTGGACCAGATGGCCTCCAGAGGTCCCTTCCAACCTCAGCTACTGGGTTGTGTGATTCTGTGTTTATGAAAATGGTAAAAAAAATTGTGGCAGTGCACCCTTGCTAAGGGATGCAGATGTGTGAGTTAGGGGACCCTGAGCACTGGTCTAGGTCTCAACAACAGCATATTTTACCCCTTTGGAAGACTTATGTTGCATCCTTTTTGGATATCTACAATCATGGATATTTTTACAGGACTTGCCCCACCACTTTGTCCTGTGGGTTTATTAGCTAATATTTCTTTAGTGATTTGCATATGTAAATGCTATATAAATGCTAAATAGTTATTAACTCTGCACCTTGCTGCTAGTACTCACATCACCACAGCAAGCACCACTTTTCTTTCCCAATTTATAAGGGCTAATAGGCTTTGCCCAAGGATAGACATTGCCACAAATGCAAGGCAGCAACTGAGAGTCTTAAGTGCTGTTTTCAGCAGTCTTAGAGGAGTTTGCATCAAATTATTCTTACAGATGCAAATCCTGTCTAACACTAGCATTTTATCTAAAATTTACTGAAAACTGTTATAGTCTGATTTCTGCTTTCCATATAGGACTACTTTTCTTCCCTTATTCTTATTTTTTTAGCTTACCAATGTAACAGAATGTGTAAGAGAATGTATCATTTTGTGTTATCATTTTTTAACAATTATTATGGAATCCAGTTTGTTCTATGTGTCAACATACCATCTATGTGATGTCTGAACTATCTTCTCAACCATGTATTGTCTGAAGTGGTGCTCACAGCTCCAACTTACTTGTTTATTCCCCTTTCAGTCACTGTGAAAACAAGCTGTTTAGAAACAGTAGATCTCTAAAACTTTAGAGGGGAAGGACCTGGGTGAAAACAAATGGTTTATATTTTCAGCCAGAAATAAATAAGGCATGGACTATGGCTCTCTCATCTACGAGTGAGTTTTATTAAAGAGTTAGAGCAAGCTGTAGTTTACAAGATATTCAGAACCATATGTACGCATTAATTAAAGGAATGTGGAGGAGGAGGAGGGGATCTGAGAAAATAACAAAGCAGCAGTGTATGCGTGCAATGATTTTTCATTCTGTTTCGCTTCAGCTCTGCCCCTGCAACAGAGGATCTAATCAATCTGCCGGCTATTAAGTTTGTTAATTGATAATGCATACTAATTAGGCTGTGCGCAGTTACTTAAGAGACTTTGCTAAGGTGATTGTAGGCACAAGTCCAAATGGAGTTTAAAGTATTCTGTGTGAGGTTAAAACCCATCAACCAGAATAGATGGATTTTATATTATAACAGAAGGCACAACATACCCAAAAGTATTTAATGTATTGCACAGTTGTCCATTGTTACATATCCTAAGTCTAACAAATAATTAAAAATATAAAAACAGCCTAGGTGTATGAATATGTGGAGATAGCAGAGATGGAGGGAAACTGCAATTTGATCTTAAAATAAATATTCCTATTAATTTTCATGCTTACGCCTATGAACAATAGCATACAGCTTTGCTGCAAGGGAGGAGCAAGCATAATGAGAACTCAGCCTAATCTAGCTTTATTAACAGTATGACAATAAACCACATAAAAATGACATGCCTTTCTGCCCCTATCCAATAGGGCAATAAACCAGTAGTAGCATAGTAGCACCAAAAGCATATAAACTAGGTATTTGTAATATAAAGTCAGATTCTATGATTCCATATAGTTGTTGTATTATTACAAACCTAAGAGTTTTCTTTTCATTCCTAGTGGCTCTATCTCTGGTGCTCCTGATCTTAAGGAAGTAATTTCTTACATATAATACTCTCGGTCTTTTTTTCCCCTTTTTTCTTCTTTTCTATGCATCATATAAAATGAACGTCCTTTGCAATATAAATTTGGAGTTGGTAGGCAGTAGTGATGGAGGTAGTGGGCATTTAATTAGTGAATGTATAGTATTCTTACGGTGTGACCATTGAACCTAAAATCCAAGCTGTAGTGCTTTATCTTAACTGTATGAAAATGACTGGTGCCATAATTTAGCATGCAGAAAATTATTTTTAAGCACTGAGTAGCTAGAAACCAAAAGAAAGAAACAGCTAGGGAGAGTACTGATTTCATCTCTCTTAGCCTCATTGACAAAAATTCCTTGCAATGAGATAAATTGTATTGAAAAAAGCATTATTCCAGAGAAGATATTTTCAGTATCTGCATGTAATCAATGGATGCATTGGGAGTACTAGCATGTATGTTACGATAAAATTATTTTGGTACCTGCAAAGTTGTACAAAAGTAAGGGTATATTGCATGTATTACAACTGTTCTGTGTGTATAAGTCATAAATAAATTTTGTTGAGAATTATGAGAAAATTACTTCTTGTTTCCTACCAGCCAGTGGTTTTTTTATGTAGTAGAAATCTGAAGAGACATAAAGACATTCATCCAAGTGGCTGAACAGTGATCCAGAGGGGCAATGCATGTTGTAATGAAAAGGTAACATTCACCATTTTGCAGGAGAAATCTGATGATCTTAGTTTTATGGAAGATAATACCTGACAGTAGGCTTTGTGACATTAGCAATGCAGTGTTTGCACTGAGAGGTACAAGCACAACATATAATGAACTTTTTTGAATATTTCTTCTTCTGAGGGTTCTGTGCTGTAATGCTTCCTATCCCTTTCAGTGTTTTACTTAACAGTCTGTAATGAATAAATAAATAAGAGAAGATGAGCTTAAAAGGCAATCAAAGTAGCTGAGAATTGTTGGCATGAAATAGTGATTCTCAGCAGACTTTTCTGTATTTCAAGGAGCATACAAGGAAGATGATGACTTTACAGGAAAGTTTGAACTGTGGAGATTCAGAGGAATCTGACACCAGAGACAACAGGGTCTGGATTTGTCCCTCCCTACACAGATGTTTTCCTGAGGTGCTTCTATTGGGCATTTTACCACTGTAGTGCCTCCTCCTCCTTGGTGGGGAAAGATGGGCACATCCAGAAAGCAGTCCTCACCAGTCAAGGTCAGAATTGTCCTCTGGAAGCTCCTGTTGCTCAATGGACCACATGTCCTAGGGAGGATGATGTTCCTAATGCACTGACACATGTCTGAGGTGAGTGCCTACAGGAAGGCTGAGTGGATCTGGGTTGACCACTTTTACCTGTTTCCAAAGACCAAGATGTTTCAGGGGCAATAGCTTTATCTATCTGTCTATGTATTGTATAAATATAAAAGGAGTTACACCACTAGTCACTGCTTGTATGGTGACCTCTTATGTCAGCAACAAATATACGTTCTGAAGAAGCTTATCTTACACCAGCAATAAGATGATCACTGGTAATTATGAAAGAAGCTAGATTAATATCTTTATTGATTAGTTCTGAAGGGGAGCTTAGAGCAAGGTAGAATAAAAGCTCTTATATTTTGATGTGTGGCTGAAATACTAAGAAGAGTTTGCTTTGCCATTGAACAGCCAACTTTAAGACTGCTATCTGAATGAAAGAAGAGGGCAGAGTGGGTTAAATCATGCTACGTCTGTTCAAGGGACATGCCTGTTCCAGGAATATTGCACCTGCATTATTGAAGAGGGTTCTGCTGTGACGTCTCTCTTTAGTGCACATCAGTGAGATTTTAGCCCATAATGTCAACTAAAACGAAGTGAATAGTAGGAAAAATGTTCCACGAATATTTGCTCAAAGTGGAAAGTGCATTTCAATTAGACCATGTTTGCAATGCTTTCACGTTTGCTTTCTAAGAACACTTGAGTGCTCAAGATTTATTAGTATGAATAACTCATGAAAAAGTGAATGCAACCTCAAATATCCACCAAAAGCAGATTTTGAAGAGAAAATTCACTGGAGAAGTGTGTGACTAATTTTGAATAAGAAGTACTTCTGAGATTTTTACAATATTACTATCTCTTTGTGGGTGGTTTACAAAGAGAAATAGAGGTAACATCTGCAGAATAATTCTCAGCAAATAAAATGTTCACTCAACTCTAATGGAAAAAATCTCCCAGTGTCACTGTCATTTCTGTAAGGATAATATTCATTGCTTCTGGTTTCTTATGAGATGAAATTCTTAGCTTGTCATCTAGGGCATGCTTCATAGAAGTACAAGCACCTAGGGCTCCCATGGACTTAACTAAAATTTGAGATTGCTTGGTACCCTCAGGACTGGATCCCTAATCACTAATTCCTGCTGGTTTATATTTTCCTGCTGAAGTTATTATAGGTTACAATTTTAGAAAATTGTACCTACTCTCCCACTTGTGTCATCTTAGAGATATTTTCCTTGATGAGCTGGGTGAAAAGTACAGCATTTAATTATGTTTTTCATTGTTCATATTTTTTAGTTCATGCACTTCATTACTGTATTCTATAGAATTGTATTTAAGATAAAAAAAGGTTGCAGGGAATTTGCTAGATTGTGGTGTCATAGCTCAGTATGGGTTGGTGTTTTATTTCAGTAGGACTCCTTAGGGTTGAAGGGACTGTTTAAGAGTATCATCCTCCATTTTTAACTAGAATACAAACCTTACAGTTAAGGACAGAATTTAGAAAGGAGACGTGCTGCACAAAATAAGTAATATAAATTGTAAAACTAGTCTACCAGGAATCAAACCATATCTGAACATGAGTTTTCAGAATACCCCTCTTTCCTTCTTGTCAACTCCTTCTTTTTACTCTTTCACTCTCTTTCAGTCCTCCAGTCCTCTTTCATAGGGGGAGAAAGAATGCTATTCCCATCTTCTAGTGCTACTTTTTATGTAGATGCTAAGATAAGGGGCTTTCAGTCTTCCTGCATATCATGATCCCCAGCTATATACAGAGCCAAAAGAAAAAGCAAAGCAAAACCAAACAACAATAAAAGAGAGAGAAAAACACTTTGTCTTTCACTTTACGCTACACAAAGAAAAATTATTAACATTCATCTCGGTGTGAACTAAATTATGTGGACTTAAAAATGCAAAAATGAAGATGAATTAAACTCTCTCTTGCTTAGTGATCAAATATAAAATAAACATTTGCCTAAAATGATTGGTATTGCTTAATATGTTTTACAAGAAATAAGATACTCTATTGTACCATTTCTCAGAATATGTAATGCTTTGTTTTTCTTCAGTACTGTTTTGCTGATTTCTAAAATATTAAAGTAGATCCATTTTGTCCTGTTCAACAGTAATTGCTTTATAGAAACAAATGCTTCTAAATACTTTAAGACAAGAGGTATTAAATTGGTTAAAACACAAACCATTAGTGAGCCTCAGAGAAAAAAAAATCTGCAAATGTGAAAATAAGAAGGGAAGAGTACAATGCACATAGTAATTATTGCAATTCATCAAATCATAGCATATGTAGTAGCATTGGAATTATATCACCCAAAGAGCATAGACTTTTTACATAGCCTGAAAAATTCTTTTCTCTACTATAGTGTGATGTACAAATAATTCATCTTATCTCCTGTATGAAACATACATGCATTATCTTTCTAAAGACTTTTCCAAGGAGAAAATCAGAAAGCACCTATTAAATCTCATAATATAATATTTTAAAAGGTGATGGAATTACTAAACCTCACCTTTTATTATAAGATTTGATTAAAATATGTTCAAGTAAGCATGAAATAATGAATAAACTCCAGTCTTGAGACATACTGTGAGCAGCTGTTGCCGTGTGAGGACTCACTGATCGATCAGAGTAACAACTGGAATGGGCCATTCCTTAGCTACTATGTGGGATCTTGCTTATCAGAGTGAAAGAAGTTCCCATATGAAACTGAAAAAAAAAAATTATTTCAGCTTTACATTTTCATGCTTACCATGTTCTTTCTTTAAATGATGTTTGGAAAATGCCTTCTTCCCCTAAATATAACTACATCCTATCAATTCAAGTCAAAGTTCACCACTGTTGTTAGCTATATGAAAAAAAGCAGAAAAGCTAAAAGCATATGTAGAAATTCTGGGCAAGGTCACTTAGGTATACAAATTTTTTAACTGGACATGTGCCACATGTATTTTACATCCCGAAGTTCAGGTCTCAAAATTCCAGCTCCCCAGATTAAGTGAACTAAAGAACTTCAATTCCCGTGTCTTTCACCTAAACCTCAAATGAATTAAAATGGGATTGAAGACTTTATCTCCTATTTTGCTGTTCATTAATAGCTTCAGTTTACCTCTTTCTTTAGCAATTTTGTATAGGAAGTCATTGGCTTCAGTAGAGTTTCTCTTGATTTATACGAGTATAAGTAAAAACTCATATTGGCTCTTTTCTCTCACTGAAGATGTTGCCCATGAGATGTGTCAGAATAATGACTCAGGAAAATGAAGTCATACACTAGACGATGCTCCTAGAGAATGAGTGGCCTTGCACACTTCACTGGTCCCCACATCAGTGTGTGCCGATCCTGCCGTGACGAGGATTACCTGGGGAGGTGCCTGACATTCTCTGTGCCCGCTCAATCTGTTCTGTGTGGCAATATGGGTGATAACTGTGTTGTGGACATTTGTCCTCAAAGAGTACATTTCTCATACCAATAGGCTATTGACTTTCAGTAATTGCAAACTTAGGGAAGATTTTTATTGGTGTGCTGGAGATAAAAGATCTCTTGTCCCAATACCACAATCTTCCATAATGATTAAACTGCAAGTGAGATAGTGACAAATCTGGTCCCCTTTTCTCACCTCTCTGAATAGGGCATAGGTATCTGCCTACATAATCAAAGAAACAGCATATAGAGATTTATTTCACAGTGGGACTTGTGCCACAAAACTGTAAGGCAATTTGTCAATGATCATTTGTCAAGTTTTGTCATAACTGGATGCTAATAAAGGATTCTAAAAAGAACACCTGATTAATCGTCTTACCTTTAAACACTATTATATAAAAAATTATTAAAACTTTATGGAGTCAATAGTTTTGAAAGATTAATTTAGACAGTTATATTTCTTGTTTAAAATATAACAAAGACACCTGGAGTCATAATGTCCTTTGCACAGTGGATGTCATATTACGTTTTTTGGTGATTACGTCAATTTAGAATTTCACGTATTATTAATAATTCCTCATTACATAAAATTATTACTAAACTGGCAATTAAGTGAATGTGAAGGATCCATATGCTGAAGTGTTTGTAACATTTCAATTATGAACTTCACATCAGATGTCTTCCAGTGTACATCAATAACATTAAGAAACAGTCTTTTTGCGAAAGCCACCCAAATGAGTTCCATTTCTTTATTATATTTTCACAGAGCCTTGACTACATCTTCATAAATATTTTGAAGCTAGCTTCAAGAGGATTAAGGTAGCCTACTTTTTTGCTCTCCAGCACAGTTTCCTTCATATGCCAATAGTTGTCAAATCTAGCCATAAGCATTTCTGCTGAAGTCAAATGGTTATTTCAACATTTCTTCATTCACTGGATTCTATGCTTCATGTTTTCCTTTGCGTTTATAGTTCCTCTATATCATTTAAACCAAAAAGCTTCATATGCTAAGGACGGTTCCCTTCTCACACTTCCTCTTCAGACAGGTCTATTCTAAAGTAAACCAATGTTGTTCAGATGATACCCAGGACTATTTATGTACTGTAAATCATAATATTATCTTTATTTTTTACTTTCAATCTGTGAACCACGTTGGTTAATTGTCATCTTTTCTGTAAAAGCATAAATCAAACACCTTTTGAAAGTCAAGGAAGATTAATAAAAGTAATAACTGAATAAACCAGATAAGTGCTGTGCATACAAAAATCCTTCCTCGCTCTTCCATGTATTTCCTATACCAAAAATGTAAAGAATACTGCAGCAAACCAAAATGTATTAATAAGATAATTAGACTTCAAAAATACTCCTCCCTTCATCTTTGGCTTTCCGGTTTAGTCTGTCTGGGACTTTTGTCATTTGTTCCCTGGTGCTTTGAATTGGTGAACCATAAGATTACTGAGGTGGCACATATCTCGCCTTGCTGAACTACAGAAATTTGACAACATTGTTTAGTACAGACTGACTACTCCTCTCACTTCCTCATCTTTAAAAATTAAGTATTTGCAGGTACCACTCCGATATTCCTGCAATGGGTACAAACATGAGATAAACAAACCATAGAGGATTTGTTCCCATTAATTGATGATGGTTTTCATGCATACATGTGAGTCTGTCTTCAAGTCCACATCCAAAATGTGGACTCAAGCTCTGCCAGGGGAGATTTAGGCTAGACATTAGGAGGAAGTTTTTCATGAACAGGGTCATTGGGCATTGGAATATACTGCCCAGGGTGGTGGTTGATTCACGTTCCCTGGAGGTGCTTGAGGCATGGGTAGACGAGGTCTTTAGTGTTTGATAGGAATGGTTGGATGATCCAACGGGTGTCTTCCAACCTGGTGATTCTATGAAAAGACTCAACTGATAAAGTAGCATGCTGTTGCAATGCTTCTGTGGTGTGAGTTAGTTGGAAGTGAAGAAACACTAGTGTCTACATTGTCTGCAAATGAAGAGAGCAAAATTTGAGGCTGCTTCTCCTTAATTTATCATGCTTGGATGAGGTTTCTGACAAAGGCTTAGTAGAGAAAGAGAAAATTCAGCTCACATTTTTTTTTTTACTTAGGATTTAAAATTTTGCCATACCACTCACCACTATGATCAAACAGTGTTCTCTGCAGTTGCAATTTATACCTTTTCATCTCTCCCAGGAAACCCTGCAGAAGCAGAGACGATCACCTAACACCACTGTCTTGGACCCCATACCACATGGATATGAAGGGTTCAAATCACCTCAAAGTCTCTTAGCACAAGGGCACTCCATTCCTCCCTTTTTCTATTCATAGGAGGTTCATTATTTGAAAAGAAATGAAATATTGCTGAAAAAAATAGCCCAGAATCTTGGTGTAGCATAAAATACAGGGGTTCTGAAAAGGATCAGGGAAAAATCTTCTTACAGATTATGAGGTTTTGGGACTGGGACCAGGTGGGTTAGAACCTCTACGAGATCAAAATCTCCAGCAATCACTTACTCTGCATTTAAAGGTTTTTCTTAGTATATTGTGTCATGGTAACCATGGGTAGGGTATTGTAGTTTTGTCAATAAGTTTTCATAAAAATACTAGAACAAGTGCCTATTGTATTGGTGAACATAATTCACTTTTAAGAAAACATGTAGGCCAGAATTTTCAAAAGTGGGCAGAGACCGCAAATAATTCAAGTTTTAGATACCTAGCCTCAGATTTTTAAACCTTCTTAACTGGTCTTTGGATGGGACATGAGTGATAACACATCTTTCCAACATCATCCCTTTTTAAGCTCTGTTCCATTTAGAGCTTCAAAATGTATCTATCCAAAATAACTTGCAAGTCCTAGTTTTCTCCTCACTTCCTCAGAAGATTCATTAGACATAAAATTTTGTATAGGCATTCCTCTGGAATGCTTTATGTGTACAGATGACATGATGATAGAAGTCATAACCTGTTCAAGTGCTCCTTTTTTAAATGGGAAAGAGACCTTTCAAAAATTGATTTGAATTTTTCATTGGTTGAATTGTGCAATTCCACAGCCGCAGCTATTAACTAGAATTAAAATCAGATTTGTCAGCCAGCCAGAATTTCCCAGGTTTGAAACTGGCAATATACAACACTGAGTAGTTTAGGGAAGGCAAAAAAGGGGCAAATCAAGGTGGCTTTCGCAGCAGAATTTTCATATGTGTGCATGTTGTCAGTATGTTTTACTGTCCTCAGTATTCCGTCTCCTTCTCCCTCCTCATTTGCCTTTCACTGATTGACTTCTCATACAGCCTCTCATCCATACACTAATCTGCCCTCTAGTTTTGCTCCCTCAGGTGACCATCTTCTCATTTTCAATACAGATCCCTTCTCTTCATCCTTTTCCTGTTCATAGAACCTCCCTCTGTGCTGCAAACAAGTTGTCCTTTGGTTTTGTCCTTCCTCCAGCATCCTGGACTCTTTCAGTACTGTTCTTTTTTGTCTTCGGACTCACCATCTGCCTTTTTACTATCTTTGTTGGATTTGCCACCATTCTTCCTTGCACTCTTTTTCTATTCCTCAGACTCTCTTTTTCTCTTCCTCCATTACCTCCATACCCTACACACCATCTGTGTCATTCATAACAAATTCATGGAATGTAATCTGTTCTGTCCTATGAAGTACGTATGAGTATAGAAATAAGAGCAAAAGAAAATGGATACATTAAATATTTTTATGTATTAAACCGTGCATTCCAAGCACCCTCAAGCAAAAGAAAAATAAAGAGTTTATAAAAGGATCCAGAAACATTATCTGTGTGGTTACAGCAGTGAAATCATGAAGGAAATTGCCAAAATGAAGGACACAAATCAACTTCTTATACACTTCGTGTTGTATAAAGGATATCATGAAAAATATGATCTAGAAGTTAGGCTGATTAGGTTTGGCTACAACCAGTATGTTGTTTTTAGAAATAAGGTAAAGATAGGACACTCAATTCTGATAGTTAAGCAAAGGAAATTCGTTTGCTACAGCAGGTCAATGTTTCAATTCTGGTGAAAAATGGAATGTTACTTTGATGAGAAACACAAATCAGAACAACTGGAATAACCAATGGTTATTTTATAAGAGAGTTATAAGAGAGTTTGTAAGAGAGTTATAAGGGAGTTTCCTATTTGTGCTCAAAATTCAAAAAATTCCCCACACAATTAAGTAGGTTCTTCGTCACACAAACACACAAAAAATAATAATACATAAGTAATTGTTCCAGAACAAAAGGAAAACTTTTCTTCACTAGTGATTTCACCACCACCGAACACGGAAATATCCATGTTTTGAATATCCAAAATGTGGCAAATATCCATGGAATTTCTGACTGCCAATAGCTGATATGTTACTATTTTTTTAAGACAAAATGCTGATGCAATTCTTCCAGGATTATCTTTTTTTAAATACTTTACATGAGACTGACAGTTTCTTGGGAAGTCAGATGAATCACAGAGCTTTGAAATCTGTGAGAGGTTGATCATAGCATTGTTGCCTTTATCCTGTATCTTTTTTGAACATTAAATGTTCAGGCATTCTGAGTATTTTTTCAATTACAATGGAATCACCATTTTTTCAATAAAACAATAAAAATCACTTTTGTTTTAACAGTCTTGCTAGTATTTATATATATCAGTATCTTGCATCTTCTGTAGAAGTTAGTAAACTATTCTCAAAAACAACCATGACAAATGTTTCTTTATCTTGATAAAAATAAAATTTACTCAATCACTGTTGGCTAAGTTTCATCCACTCCACCATGTTAGCATCTGGTCTTTTGGCTTTCTAGAACAAAATTTTCATTCCGCTTTCTGTTATTTTTCATTTGAATCTACTCACTGTTGATGATATTTATTCCTTGTAATAATGTAGCACCTACACTCCTTGTATTAGCACTAGAAAGCAAAAAACTAACCCAGGGATCCAGTGTGTAAGTAGATGCACCAAACAGAAGCAAACAGTCAAGATGAAGCCTTAATTCTTCCATGAACAACAAAACAAACGCATGTAATGTTGATCAGTATGATAGGAGATCAACTTACCCACTAGCACCTTGAGCATTGTCAAGGTTATTTGTTATCCCAGCACAAGAGGATTGTGCAGTGCAATATCAGAGTGAATGGTGAGTATCCATCATCACCTGAGGGGCAGCACTGGTTAAAGCTCTGACAAAGTCTTGCTGGCATTAATATGTATTAACATCTCCTGACTCCCAGAGAAGGTAGGAAAACTCAAGAACAGCCATGGCAAATAACTTTTAGCCTGAAAAGTCACAACTTCTCTTATGCAACTCAATCTTCCTGTGTTTTAGCCAAGGGACTTTCATGAGAAATAGTACTATAGATGATGTGAGAGGTCGCAAGAAGTCACAGTGTTGTTCATGCTCCTGTACTGAGGGCCTAAATTCTTCTGGACTTAAAGCAACAGGGTTTTATGGTGTTGTGTCTTATGGACTAACTGGCTTCCATCAGAGCTCAGGTGGAGCTATCTGCAGCATTCTTTGTTTTGGACCTCAAACATGCACACATTATATTTTGGATGTCTGGTCACTGATCTCAAGAGGAGAAGGTCTGTGAGTTGCCTGGACATGACAGTTGAACTTATGCGGAAAACTATTCTTTAAGCAAGCTCTCCCCTCCAGCATCTCAAAAATTCAGATTGCCTTTGCATACAGGTATGTGAACAAATTCCTTGGCTCTTTACTCCCTGATATATATATATATATTTAACTCTCTCTATTCCATTTCTAATATTGTTTACCAAAAATATTACCTTAGTCACCAGGGAGAAGTTTGTCAGAGTAATGATGATTTAGAGTCATAATTGAGGCTTTAATTAATGTTTCCTTTGACAATCAGCCCTAGTTTTGTATTCGAATTGAAAGACCAAAACTAGATACTTCCACAGTGCTCTACAAAGCACTGACATAAATTCTTGGATTTATGTAGTGCTGTCACACCACAGGATCCTTTGGATTGTCCACACTAGTCCAGCACATCAAGATGAGAATTTAATCAATGAGAATCAATTCATAGCCCAGCTTCCCAGCAGTTTGTTTTTCAGTCTAGGTGATGCAACAACAGTTTGTCTTTATAAAAGTGTGATCCTTGTTCCCAGGAGGTGCACGATGTGGGGAGACAACAGAGTTTCTTTTCCTCTGTTGCTATAGAATATCGTGACAACTGTTATTCCCTGCTTTACAGGTGCAAGATGTAACTCCTCTCCTCTCTTTCTCTGTGTGGGATTTTTTTTCCACTCCGCCTAAAGAGTATCACCAGAAAAATCTGCAGAAGAGATAAGGGGGAAAAAGGAAACCCTTGCATGAGAAATATTAACTAATAGTGAAAAGACTTCATGTGTAATGGAAGGAGGACCTTTTATCTTGCTAGCGCAATTTCTAGTTAAACTAACCGGCAAACCATTCTACAGTACCCCATACCTACTTTTAATTCAAAATCACAGTAATCAGCATGAGTTACAGCTCCCACCTATATTTTACCAATGAAAGGGGAATACCAACACAGAGTTAACTGTTATAGGTGCTAATAATAAGTACAATTCTTTCCTCTGTGAATGGCTAGTTCAGCTGTATGTTGTAAAGATGTTATTCTTTTAATCAAATTGATAAGTTTGGGAATATAGACTATAAAGTGACAAATCAGGGACTTACTGGAGGCAAAATAAAATATGCCTGACGGACTCCTGACAGAAATAAACACTGTAAATGAACTTTATTAACCACTCAGACATGGAGGCTATGTCCCTAGCATAACAGAAGAAAACTGAAGACAAATACTGTTTGGAAACTACAGAGGCATCACTGCTGGCTCTCACAAGTCACATCACTCTTGGCCACTCACTTCTCTGCTCTGCAGCCTGCCCAGGGGCACAGGACTCCAGGAGTTTCTGATGTCATGAAAGGTGATCTTGAACTGCAGGTGGAAAATTACAAAGGCAGAGGACTGAGGTCCTCTTATTCGTGCAAGTTGTCTTTGCCAATGTGTAATTTTCCTATTGCTCCCTGGGGTGCACCTGCATGGAGAGAAAGGAAGCAGGTTTAGTCTTGAGCTCACATTCAACCTCCTAAAAGTGAATTCCAAAGCACTGTGAAACTGGATAACCTTGTCTTTCCAATTGCCTTTATCCATGGGAATAGTTTAGAGGTAAATGGAGATACAAGAGACTGCTGTTGGCATTGTGAAAGAGAATAGTTAAGCTAAGTTAAAGCTAAGTTAATCAAACTTAATTAAATTTAATTACATTAAATTAAGCTTCTAATTACACTGTGCACATTGAAAACAATTCAGATCTATTTTAAGAGATTTTTAGTAGTACTAAAGTTTTCCTATTTGTTGTTCACCTCCTCTGACCTCTGCTTGCAGTCTGTGTGTGCCTCAGAGGAAGACTTTTCCTGTCCCCCCATCCCAATGCATGTCTGGAAATCTACTGCTTTCTCCTGGATATGAATATAAAACACCAAAATAACATGAGGATATTTGCTCCAGACCTCACAGTCTGGTGGGTTTTTTATTACATAACAATAGACAAGGAAAGCTTGAAATCAACTGGTTTTCTTACAGGAGTTACAGTCTCCATCATTTGCACAGTCACATTCATCCACTTTGAAGCGAAGGCAAGTCCTGTTTTAGATTGGACTTTCCCCTTTGTAGATGTATTTCTTATTGACTCTATAATTATACAATTAAAGCTAATATAGGTAACTTAAACATTTAATTTATTTAAAGACCCTGAAGAAAATGTTTAAGGTCAGAGGAGATCTGAGGTCCTGGAGACTCACAGAAGTCATGATTAATGAGCGATTTTCAGCCTGTAGTGATAGCTGGTTGACATTGGAGGATAATGACCAAAGGTCTGAGAGAGATGTTGCCAGGAAAGTATCTGCTATCAGAAGCACATGAGAAACCTGGAAGAAGAAGTCTTGTTCATGTGAAAAGAATATATTTCAAAGTTTATTTTAAAATAGAATGAGACAGAAATCCTATTTCCTCATTATAAGGAAGATTTTCACTAGAACATTTCTGGTTTGGTTTACATGTAGAAAATACCAGCATAGGCCACGTCTGAAAACTTGTCATGTCTCCTGGCAGAGCAGCTTCAGAAAACAGACTAAAGGTACAACGGAAATACCTCATGTAATACTAGGACCTCTGAAGGGCTGAGCATTTTCTAAGCAATTAGAAGTACATTAGTAACATGAAAGATAGAAACAAACATAAAATATCAAATAAACACACAGAATCCAAAAGGCCAACCATATAAAAACATTTCCATTGTACTGAAACAGATGCCATGGATGCAAACTTGTAAGAAGACATACCTGCTAGGAAAGCACCTCCTCTGGTCTCTATGTATCTGTTCCTGTTCCTACAAACCAGTTCTGCATCTTGTGTCTGAGAGGTGGTGACAATCCATGATAATTCAATGATGCCACAGGCAACTGCCTTTGATACACTTCTCGTACAATGCCACTGGAGGGGTAGGCGGTGAATGCTTGTTCTGTTGCGTCTGCATTGTCTTCCTGCAAGATGAATGAGAAAAAAAGCCCTTCCAGTAAGTCTGGGAACTCAGACCTTTATTCATACAAGTTCTACCTATCACTGTACACATGTCTACTTGGGACTGGCTGTGTCATTGGATTCAAAATGGGTTTGCCCTAATGTGCTCTCCACTGTGTTCTTCTGCGAAGGACAAGAACCTGTGGAGGATCTATGTCTTATATGACACCTAAAAGCAGGTTAGACTACTGAAGTGTGAAGTGAAGGAATTTTTGATCTCACAGGCACTCAGTTAAGAAATCCTATAGAAACATAGGCAGTCAGATGCTGCAGTTTAGTTTTTAAAAAAAAAATCTCATTTCTCTGCTTAGGACACATAGGGATGGCCTGGACTCTATGACAAGGAAAAGACAAAAGAGGTATCTTGTGCAGGAATGCACTTAAGACCCATGCGAAAAAGAGTACCTCACAGATTCCCACAGGTCCATAAAGTCTGTCATAAGTCTGTACTAATTCAAAAATCATCATAAAACTATCCCTCAGAAATCCATTCTCTCAGCTCCCTGGCTACCATGGCATCACTCTAGTATGACATAATTTACATAAGGAAGTACCAAAACTTATTATATGCATGTATTCTCTGTGGATATGCTTAACTTGTAAGGACAACTTGGTTGTGCTGCAAGTAAAGTATGGTGGTTGATAAATGCAAAGTTTGAGTTTGTCAAACAGAGGTCTGCCCTTACAAGCCATCTAAGAAGTATTATGGCTTTCTCTGCTCTCCTAGGACCTGATTGGTGGCCTATTCCTGGAATACTTTGATTCTTCAAGTATACTGGTAGTTTAATTTGGATGTATGGCAAAACCATAACTATATGCTCTGGGATTCTTTGACAGATAATTTGTGAGTGGTAAAATATTTGATCACAACAGTTTTGGCTAAAGTCTACTTGAACAGCCTTTGCTAGAAATCACAGAATTTTTCAGGAGACAGATTTTTAGGGCTGTTATTTTTTTAAATGGTATTTTCAGTTTAAAATTGCAAAGGAGAAGACTCTCAGCATTAGGTGGATCATACCAAAACATAAATTGAGATATTTGTCATAACTTAGCAATCTGTCTAGATAATATTGCTGTGTAAAATCAGAATGGGAGAAACTGAGACCCATCCAGAATTGTTTTTCCTCAAAATAAGTACAAACTTAGACAAGTCCTTTCTAGGAATGGTTTCAATAAAATGAAATAATAAAGAAAAGGAAACTAAAATAAAAATAAATTAGGCCAGTATGCAGTCCTACTAACCCCAACATCTTGCAGAAAACCTACCC
Source organism: Coccyzus lansbergi (assembly GCA_033558105.1). Taxonomy (NCBI): domain Eukaryota; kingdom Metazoa; phylum Chordata; class Aves; order Cuculiformes; family Coccyzidae; genus Coccyzus; species Coccyzus lansbergi. The sequence goes on from JAUMJK010000362.1 coordinate 1,167,588, forward strand.
GTTTCACTATCATCTAGTATTGCCTAGTCTGGATTTTCATAGCCCCTTTCAGGTTTCACCTGAGCCTAAATAATAGAACCAAAGACATCCTGATGAAAATTAATATCTGGAAGGATGACAGAATATTAATAAAAGAAAATAAATCCAAATACTACACTGCCAAGAAAACATTCATCTGCAAACCAAAGGGAACACGAAGATCTGCACAAGTAAGTAAAAAAAAAATCAACTTTTTCTATAGAGGAGGAAGACATTTTCACCCATAGACAACTCTCCCTTTCCTACAGCTCAGAAGAGAGGAGGAGAAACATTAGCATAATTCGTGCCAACATAAATAAGAGACAAAACAGGAAAACTTTGGCTGGTGTCTGACAATACGTATTTCTTTTCTGACAAGAAAGAAAATGTAGTCAATATATTTTGGTAAGTTAGAAAAATTGCAGATTATAGTGCTGTCCCAACCATACCAGTTCCACCAGAAAAGGACAGAAGAACTTGACTGGTAAGCTTTGGGTTGGACAGAGCTGTCCAGCAGTGGCAGAGGGCAAATATTCTACTTCTGTGTAGACGTTTCCCTAATACAAAACATTTTAGCAGTTCTATTTATTCACATTTTTGGAAAGTCAGAGGAGTTATGGCCAGTGATGATAATTACACAGAAAAAAAAGAGGAGCAAGCTAGAACAGCTTGTTGACTGAAGGTTTTAAGGTCACAGCATAAATTGGAAGATGTGCAAGCATACCTATAGCTTAAGTTTGCCTTACCTGTGCTTGCACACACAAAAACATGGCATAGGTATGTTGGAAGATAAGCTGTGCTTTCACCTTCCAAGAAGAGGAATGGCATAGCGATTTTTTTAAGGGTAGAAAAGTCAGGGTATAAGAAGTTAGATGGTGTGAGGTAATATTTCAGCTTCACAAAAGAAAATATTAATGTTTTGGAAACAGAGAGCGAGTTTCCTCTTCAGAGTTCCATCTGTGACTGACAGCTTACAGCCAGAGGGGCCACCATAAATAAGAACAAATAGGTAGCAGATACTTCTAATTCTTATTCTTTGTCAAATTAACTTTCATCCATTGCACAAAAGAGTACAGCAAACTCAACAAGAAGAAGAGAACAGAAATGGAAAACCTGCATGCAGTGGTGTTCTGTCTATGAACTCACAGCATCTTTTTGCAATACAGTTTTCACTGAGGTATGTGGTGATACACATTCTCTTGAGCAGGGTCTCATGCCAGCCAGGGCTCCAAAGATTGTCTTTAGCTTCTTGAACTGCACTCAGAAATTCAGCTGAAGGTCCCACGAAAGTCTTGCTGCTTTATACTTTTAGGTACCAGTACATATGAAATGGAATGGAATGGAATGGAATGGGACAGAACGGAATGGAACAGAGACAGATATCTGTAATTAATCCCGTCTTGACTTTTACCAGGATGCTAATACATTCTGAATCTTCCAGAATATCTTGAAACATATTGAGGTTCATCATTGTACAGTGTATAATCAAAATTTTATTGCATTCAGCTCTAGAATAAATCTCCATCCTATCACTTGTACATGGAGAAAACCTACACCATCTTGAGTGCAGTTTTTAAAATAATACGTAGCCCTTGTAGGTCTTGATTTCAAACCTCTAAAAGTCGGTGTAAAAACTCATGTTTTACAGGTGCGACTAGGTGAAGACACATGTAATACTTTCTATGTGTAGTGCTCATAGCCATTTCAAGGACAAGTGATTGCACGGTCTCATTTTACACAAAGTTATATTCAAGATGAGACATCTTACAACAGTCTTGCACTTTATGCCTTTAGGTACCAGTAAGGATGGGATGGGATGGAACAGGAGCAAAGAGAAATCTTCAGTTGGAAGGGCCCTAGAGCAATAATCTTACTCTGTACAAGGAACACGTTATAATGCAAATATAAAATAAACCCATTTTCTTAACGAGGCAAAAGTCCCTTACACTTCCCAAGAGCCTAAGAAATCATGATGGGCTTCATGGTTCAGACCAGTGATAACAGATGACCTTATATGGGTGCCAGCCGTCTTTGGACCATCAATATCTTTGGTTTCATTTTTCTAAACACAAAAATAGCTCGTTTTGAAGATTTTATATATCAATAGAAAACCATTGAAAATTCAATTTTATGAACAACATTCAAGAGGGCAGCGTCTCTCTTCTCCTCAAACACTGATAAATTTATCCCCTCAAACAGTCATAAGTAAATGAATTCCCAGGCTATTCCCTGGTCTCTCTAAGCATATGTAACAATACAGATCAGGTGTGAGGACTTACAGTTCCATCAAATGGCCTGGAAAGACAGGAGAAGGTAGCCTGTCATCTTCAGTTTCCTGCTGGATATCTGACTTGGCTGCCTGGCTGCTTTCTGGAGTGCTTTCAATCTCGACTTGTTTGAGTGCTTCTGTTTGCAGGTTGCTTATTCAATTCACCCCTATAAACAAAACAAAATTGCTGATCTTTTGTTATTAAGTTAAGATGGGCTTACATGTTTGTTTCTTTCACTTAATTTAGAAACATTTATTAGGAGAGGGAAACATTATTTCTACCTTATCCTGCCGAAAGTCAGTAGCACAAGAATCTGAATAGATAAAACCATTTATTATCTGGGAGAGGGTCAATATGTGGTTCTTTGACAGTCTGTTCTTTGTGAGGCAGTAGTATTAAGAATATAGTATAATAACATACCCAAAGTGCTTATACCTAAAATTTACAAAGCAGTTTAATCCCAAACAAGAATGAGTTTTTTCACTCATAGCTGTTATTATCCCATATTTCATATGGATGGCTAGAAACAGAGAGTACTAAATAATATAAAAATAGAAAAAACTGTGGCAAAGTAGAAGTCTAATTGCTATTCTGATTATTTTTTCTCGCACATTCTCTTTTGTCAAATGGTCTTTGATGGGTAAAGGTTTTCTTTCCAAGATAAGACAGATCCAGATTATTACATAATACAAAGTTCTGTACTTGTAAATTTATCTTTTAATTTTATCCCTACGAGTTCTTTTTTTTATTATATTACAGTTAAAAAGCTTCTGGTGCTCAGCAGGAAGATGGTCAAAGTCATGGCTGGATTATGCAGTGAAACAGCTGAAACACGTCCCTGTTGCCCTGAAAATTAATTTGGTGCAACCTTTATCATGGCTTTCAACATATTTGAGTTTATCATATATCTGACTCTCGGTGGCAAAGCAGGTATTAATAATGGACGGTAAGTGTAAATTGCAGTGAAGATACAAAGATATGAAATCCTCTGTATTTTGTTATCCTTTAAGGAGAAGTTAAGATGTTCCCCCCCTCCTGCAGTTATATATCATCACCTTAATGCAAGAATCACATTGGGCTGCATAGCTCCAATTATGCACAAGCACAATGTTAAATGTTATGATGTGAGACATAATTTATTTCTCCAGTAATTCATTTCAATGTTTGTGTGTGAAGATTTTGCAGGTTTCTGACTTTGCAGGCTGCAAATTCTCTCTATCTCCTATTGACCACTTGTTAAATCTTTTTGTTTGTTTCCCACCTTTCCCCTGGGACCCACAGACAGACAGCCTTGCCAGATTCATTTTCTGATCAAAGCTGTTTGATTTGGTCAATTTTGCCACATTGGAGACGTTCTCTATTACAGAGATAAATAGCCTTGGGCTAACTGTCAACGAAAACTTGTAAGCTAATAAATTATTCCAATTTCTTCCTGCAGATTTCTCTGGAGACAGCCCTAGGAAATACACTTTTTGATTAGTAAATTTCTCTGTGTGTGTGTCTGGACATTCAAATGTGTCGACTTTGATTAGCACCATTGCTTTTCAAGTAGATGCTGGCTGAGGGGCTGTCAGTTGCCGGCAGCCCTGATGCATAATGCATCAACTGGGCCCGGAAACAGGAGCCTCATCCAAGGCTGGAAAGGCGGGAAAATTGTCCCAACAGCCCTTTGCACCATGGGAGCAATCCAAGTTGCAAAGACTTTGTCATCTGCAGACACAGGGCCCTGGAGAGAAGAGGAGCCTCGGAAAAGGAAAACCAGGACTCCAGGGTGAGGAGAGAACTAGGAAACTTGCTGCGGCTCCCTTTACTTCCACAACCTCCACTGTCCCCATAAAAATTGCCTTCTTCCCCCTTCTTCTTTTTCCTCCTCCTCTTCTTCCTCCTCCTTCTGCTCCCCATCCTCTGAGAAGGATCGGATTTCTCTTCACCTCCCACTCGGATTCCTGTTCATCTGCAGTTTGCCTAGTTAAGGACCTGCAGGTTGTTATAGAAACAATATTTTGGCTATAACAAATCAATCGGTGCGTGTGAACACAAACATACAGATCATTTATCAACTGCAAAATACCCTAAATTATGACCTTTCTAAAACCTATCAGAAGGGCGAGGGAATGCATAACGTAAATTAAACTTTGAAGGGTCAGCGATTTTTACTTTCACTATTCATCTTTCTTTCACCTTATAGGTTTAAGAACAAGAGTGCTGTGTAATTACATTTCAATGGGGTGCAGCGGTTCATTATTCTCTGCTATACCAATCTACTGCAACATTTCCAATGCAGTCAGGTACATTTCAGCAGATATTAGTTGCATAAGACCATACTTGCTCTTTTGGATGGATAACATCTTCTAATGCAAAACAGTGTAATTGTCTCAATTTAGAAAAGACAGCAACAGTAGGGTTTTTAAATCAATATGCTTGTTTATATTTTATTATAAAAGTGATGAAGAGTGCTTTGTAGTTTCCTTTCTGTTGTTATTAGGCTTTCTTATTTTCTACTGGCTCTTTCAATTCCTGATTCCTCTGCCTTACCCCTGAAATTTTTGTTTTGTGATGGAACCCACAGTGATGGAGATGGGCAGCTTCCAACTGAAAAAACTTGTGATGTCAATTATTGATTTA
>JAUMJK010000362.1:1177500-1190000 GCA_033558105.1 Coccyzus lansbergi
TGAAATCAGCAAAGCTTACAGCCACTTTAGCAGTAGGAGTAAGTCTTGCATTTATACTATTCCTGTTCTCAAGTATCCTTTGAAAGGACATAAAGAACCAAGGCAAATTCTGGATTAATATTACAGCTGTGTGAGACATCAAGGTCTGGGTATCCCCAAATTTTAAATTATATTGCACATATGTGGCATCTGTACAAGGACAAATTCCTCTGTTCACACAAATAAATGCCCCTACCATCTTTTAAGGAAATTGTGCAAATTTAAAAGAAAAAAAACACAACCCAAAAAACCCCGAACTACCTTTCAAAACTCATTAAAATAAAGAATTAATTTCAAATACAAATACTGATTAAAAGATTTAGCCAAAGATTCTAGAATTTGTCTTTTGCTAATACTGGGGTAAGATTCAGTCATTATCTTCGATAGATTGATGGATGGGCAGGGGTAGCCTTTGAACACTTTCTTGTATTTTTAAATTGCACATTTGGCATTTCTAAGTAATTTATGTAATTCAATTTTTCAGACCCGAATTTTCATTAAACAAAATTTTCAGTTGTCTGATAAGTATTTCCAGAGACAATTTTTAAATTTGTACATGCGAGAAATCACGTGAGAAGCACCTACATGTTTTCCTAGTAGCAGAGCAAAATTAGCCCAATGCAACTGGTTAAATCTATCATAGATACAAAATGCAGTATGGGTAGTGAATATTGGCAGACTAATCACATTCAACTGGGCAACTCTTTAAAAAGTTCTGCCAACATGATCTCAGGTAACCATTTACTTAAAAACTGAGAGAGAAGTATGACCTGCTAGTGGATGGACTTCAACCAGTACAAGAAAATAAAACCAGATGATATATGTAGCTCTGTTTTTTCAGGAGTATGACATAAGTCTCCAAAACAGCAGCATGGCCCTTTTGCCATAGAGGGACAACATGGAAAAGAACACTGCTAATGGAGAAGACTTTGGTTTATGGCTTTAGTTTGTCTCTTCTTGACACTTAAAGAAGTATTTAAATACATATTCTTTTTTAAAGAAGTATATTTTTCTCCTTTCTTGATTTAAGGATCCAGGTCTTACCAGTGAAAGAATAGTCACCAAATGGGAAAGAGTAAAAGTTTAACAATTATGGGGGTTTTTTACTCTTTACTGTCTCCACTTGCTCACATTTAACTGCAATGGCGAATCACCACAAGGTAGTGTTTATTTGATGCTACTCTTCTGGTTAACATCCAAGGAGTAACAATATAACGTCTTGCCACACACAGACTCTGAAATAAATCATCCAGCAGTGGCAGAAAAAAACCCAGTTGTGAGTCTTGCAACAATTCTAAGGTGAAATCAGGCAGGAATATCTACTGTAAACATCAGAGGGAAAAGGAGAAATGTGAGAGGACAAGCCAAATGCAATCACTATAGAATGATTTGCACATCTCCATTATCTCAGCTGCTTTTTGACACCCAGAGTATTGCAGAAGCCCATAGTCAAAATTACTTCTTCAGGAAGTGTACCTCATTGATTCTGCACACATATACATATTAGAGATCTAATTCACATGCATCTTGCCAGAACATTTTTTTAGCTTTGTGACTTAAGGTTATAGACAGGGAGTTCAAGTTTGTACAAGACAACTACCACCAGACCAGGACACTAGGTGTCTTAAAATAAAATAGTGAAAGGGGAAGTATCTTAAAATATTAGAAGGATCTATTTTTAAAGCTGCCATGCTGCTCCCCCCTAGTTTGTCACACTCCTGACTTTTCCATTGTGGTGTCACTGTGTTCCATCCTGTTGGGTTTTTATCAAGTCCTAGCATTTTCCTCTGAGAAATTTTCTTCGTCCCATAGGCCTCGTTTCTGGTTTTGGACATGCTAAATGAAGACCGGCAAATGTCACCACTGTCAGAGGCCAAGGTCAGTGTTTTCAGTATCAACACAATGGGAAATAATACATTTAATTTCTTTTTTTTTCCCATTCACCTCATACCAACTTGAAACACCATCTGCAACATTATCCACATGGTTTAAACTGATTTTTTCAATCAATCTACTGTCTTAAGTCCATCTTTATAAAGATTTACACATGGCATCTTGAAAGAAACAGAAGTGCTATATTTACATCCCTCTTATGTTGAAGACCTAATACCTTTTCTTTCCAAAGCAAATAATCACTAGTTGCACAAATTGTGCTATGCACCATTAGCCTTTTGTTTTCAATATAATACTGTTGATACCTGTTCTGATATAACCAATATTTCGTCGTATGTGTTCACCAGTAGACATAGAAGGATATATTGGTTGAGTGAGATCTTCTTCACATGAAGGCTGCAGAACACAGTCATTAAAACCAACAAGTTAAGGGTCTTAGAGATAGTACCATCTTGGTACCTCTTATCTCCCTGGAATGGAGTACCAGAAGTAAGAACCTCTCCTGTTGTCTCTCTAGTCTTTGAAAATCATGTTTGATGAGGTCTTTATTTCGCCTTTTCCCTTAGATACAAAACCAAGTACAGAGACTTTGGTGTTCCTAACGTTGTTTTTACAAGCACCCTCAAGTTCTTAGTCTTTTGATTCATCCTCTTGCTTCTCCTATGCTAAGTATACAACTGTCAGCGACAGCTTGATCTCAACCAGTGGTGCATTTTTCTTGTTCCACTGATAACAGCAACACATGGGGGAGAAGATCTTACTGCAGGAGAAAGCAGTGGTTTGTTATCCTTTGTTAGTGCAGATTACTAGCAGTCAGTAGATGTGGACACCTTACCTACAACTTGTCCCTGTTTTCCTTTTGGATGTTATCCATATTAAGAGAGAAAGCTGATGAAGGACCCGCTTTAGGACTCATACTGGGAGATGCGGCTAGAAAGCTTTACCTGAGGACAGGGTAGTATTTCGAAGGGGATAGGGGAAAAAGAGAAAAACAAACATGAGAATTATAGAAAATGGTGTTCTATGTTTTTCCTCTATAAAAAAGCTCCCTGGAAACATGCCAGTCTTTAGCTAGCCAGAGTATTCTGTGGTATTAAAAGATAAAAAAGGTTGAAATACTTCATTTGCAATTACAAAACACACTTCTCCACAGCATGGTAGTGCCATGTCCTCATTAAATGAACTGCCAGCAGCAAATGACACTAGAAGATGTGTAACTTTGGCCTATCAGATACAACTGCAGAGTGGACTATTTTATTCTATAAAAAATAAATAAATCTTAGCAATGACTTCAGTAAACTAAGCTCTACTTCTAAAAATGCATTAAAAATGTATGTAAAAAATGAATCTGAGTCCATAAAATCTTTCTGCTGCATTTATCCTAGGATCATATTTTTAGACACAAAGAAATAAGAAATTGTGATGCTACAGTAGCTGTGTCCCCTCATCATATTAAAATAAAATGTTGTTTTGACCACTTGTGTTCCACTAGAGTGCTGTATGTAAGAAAGTGTTCATGCTGATACAAACAAACAGTCCAACATTGCCTTTCATGAAATTACAGTAGCTGATTTCATCAGTTGCTACACATGGCAGAGAGAGATAACTAATTAACAGAGAATTCCCTATGAAAACATAATTCTGAAACATTTTGGCTTCATGTTTCAGCAGATGGACTGGAAGCAATACTACAGGAGCATGAACCAAGCCAATTGAGTGATGGGGCTCTTTTATTTTTTTTTTTACATACCGCAGATATTTTTGTCATCGTACTAATAAATCTAAATAAAATCCAGCACTAATATGTTGAAAATAACAGTCTGGTAAAGTTCAGCTGCAGTGTCTGCAGTAAAGCCTGATTTTTCAGAAGTGCTGGGCGTCAGGCAGTTTCCATTAATTTCCTACTGGGGAAAGAGCCACATGGAGCACAAATGAAGGTGGGTGGAGCTGCCATCACTTAGTCGTCTGGAGAAGAAGCTGAGTGAGAGAGTTCATTTAGGCCAATTGATCATATATACAAGCACTTGCAGCCAAAAACTTCAGTGAGGAAGACACTCTTTTGTTCCTGCACCACATTTTATTTTCTACGTTAAATGGACAAAGACAACATAGCGCCTAGACATGACATTGGAAATCAAGAAAGATGGGCTCTAACCTCATGGTTCATGCTCTGGACAGACAACCCAAGTATTTCTTGACTTGCTCTACCTTTCTACAGAAATAGCCTGTCCTGCCAGGAAGTGGGGAAACGTGTTTTCTTCACAGCCCTCACTACACTGGGGTGTTGGGGGTTCCACCTCTTCAGTAACCAAAGAAAGACTCAGAGGGAGCTGAGTAGACAATACAACCAAGTCCCTTTATTTCCTCATCCCCTAAAATACAAAGCTGAACAATAACTCTTACTTCTTTTGTGTTCAACGGGGGCCTTTTTAGGGACGTTGAGAACAATAAGGTGGGACGTTTCTGCAGTTACAGCTGTTTCCCATACAGTGCTACCCATAGTAGTCTAGAGAAAGGCTGCAGAGCAAAAGTGAGGGACACCCATACATGTGGTACTTACTCTTGGGGTATGATCAGACAGATCTAATTTCTTTTTGACAAGCAAGAGATTGGCAAACACAGCTCCTGGATGGATGCATTCAAAGGGGTGATTTTGATCTTTAAAAGACAACCACTCTGCTTTCTGTGATTAGTTCCCCGTGAATTCTACATTAAGATGAGATATTCTAAGGAATATCTCACGTCTTCCTGAGCTTGCTCCTGCCTAACACCTGCTACAGGAGATATTTTACTGTAGACACAGAACTCTGTTACAAGCCTACAAACAGATTGCTGCAACTTCACTATGTTCCATCTGTTCCTTCCCCTCTTCTGCAGGTTCTTGGCACTCCTTAGTCAGAGTAGGTTGTGGAGCCATCCAGATCATCCTTTTTAAGGTTACAAGGCACATCCAGTGAAGATATCCTGGGTAACACCTGGAATGCTCACAGGGGCTGAGGCTTACGCAGATATGTATTCTTTAACAAGCATCTGCAAAATCCTTTCAAACAAGATGCAGACAACAAGAGGACTCAGAGTCTCTGATGTCTTTCTTAGCTCATCATGCTTTTGCAAGATATTCTTACTGAACTTTATTTCAGTTCCACTGTCTGTAGAGCTGGAATTAGTGATGTTTATCTTTAGGACTGTTGGTAAGAAGTAAAAACTGTTCATTATTATCTAACAGAAACAATAGAATATGAAGACTGTAAATGTAATGGTTATTTGGCAAAATTTGAGAGGGAAATACCTTACCGAAGAACTGGAATTGTTGATGAGTTATATTTTATCCTGCTGTGACCCCCCACAAAGGTATTCTGATGTTAAGCAGGATTTTTGAAGGCATATTGAATAAGTTTCTTCTTTTCTTCCAGCACAGGAAAGGGAAAGGTAAGTAAGTGAATGCTGTAAATGCATTTTTGAAGCTTAATGTATTTAGACTTATATTTTTGTCTCAATTTCAACCTGATTCTGAACTACCTGGATTTTCACAAGTATGTTTTTCTGACAGCTACAACATCAGTCACATTCACTACAAATAAACGATCTTATCTATAGCTCAAGTTTAATGCATTTTTTTGTAGTTGGGTTGAAGTATGCCTGTGTGTGGTGAAAGAGATTATTACAAATTTGCTACATGGACACTAAGGAGAAAATTCAAGAGAAAACATTGCTGTGTATTTTTTCTGGTTTGAAGATATGGCATGTCCAATCGAAGTATTTTCTGTCATGCATTATAGCCAGATTCACCCCTTTTGTGTGGCTGCATTGACTCACTTTGAGCAGCATGCTTGTCTGTCAAGTGGAATTTAGAAAAATTTTGCAGGATACTGCAAAATACCAACTCTCTCTACCTCACTCCACCAACTTATCTGGCTTCTTTTACAGTTTTCTGTCCTCTTGCATCCAAACAGCAGCATCCTTTTGGCTTCCAGTCCCTTCACTTAACTGTCACCACCTTTTTCTACCAAGTTTGTCCATTTAATCAGATACAGTATGTTTACTGAAAATAAATTCTCATACATGGTGATCATTGTTTTTCAGTATTTTTATTTCAATGGAAGTTTATACTTCGGCAAATACTGTTGCACAATGACTTTTCCAGAGATGCCCAGGACTACTTGTCCTTGCAGCTCACTCATTTCCACCATTCATAATGGAAATGGGGAGAGGAAGCTTCCCTGTTTTCTGCAGCAATGGGAAGAAATTATATGAGAAGACATGGTTTTGAATGGTGCTGTCTTTCTTAATCTCAGTCACACTAAGACTCATACATGTGACATGGTATTTTTGAAACAATCACACCACTGGAGGTAAACTCAAACTCACTGGTAACAATAAGAGTTTGTAAACATTTTGGAAGACTTGATAGAGAATAGCTGGGAGTGTGGTCATGAATATTTAAAATGTGTGCATGTATCTTCAGTTGTAAGCATCACACACAATTTCAGCAAGTTCTAACTAGATGGAAAAAGATAGTATCTTTGATGCTTTATGATGAGGAAGAGTATGGACAAAAGTGACTTGGTGTGGGTGCTCATTTCCTTATTGTACATAGTTTTATTAATCTTAACAAATCTGTTTTGAAATCTCAGATAAAAATACATTTGCATACAAGACTAGGAGCTCTAGTTTGAAGAAGACATGCTGTATTTTCCACCCATGACAGAGATATGGAATGCTTCTTTTAACTTAGAAATGCAGTTCAGCTACAACTATGGTATCACAGGATATGGTTGCTCAGACCTCTGGAAAGAGGTTTCTTGCACAACTGAAATCCCTGTCAACTCAAAGGGGACTGTTCCTTTACGTATATGTTACTAGCTTCATAGTGTGGATTTATTGAGGTATTAATGTTAGGCTTGATGCCTGTGCCATTCATAGTAACATTTTAACTGCAAAGAGCAGATAACTGCAAAGAACACTAAGTTCGCTTTATGGGGACGAGGTAGAAAAGAAAACTAATCGGAGTGGCGGGTTTTTTCAGGTAAAGAATAACTGATTGTTTCTTGGTCTGTCTGCTTTGTCTTAGTCTTTGCTAAAATTTGAGTGTTGTGAACACATTATATGGTAGTTGTCTACAGGGATCTAGTCCTGCAAGTGTATTTACTACACACATTCCCTCTTGCTCCAGTAGTTCAGTACTACCAGATCACATCAAGTTTTTCTATGAGAAATAGTATGAAGTGTTTAAATAAGCAATCTGTTCAAACCATAAGGGAAAAATTTTTCTTCCTTCTTGTGTCACACATATTCTGTTTCCAAATTTGACTCCTATTGAAGAATACCTTCAGTAGAGACTCCACTGAATCAAGGTGTTCTGTCACACATTGCACCCTGTCCCTGCCTCTATGCACAATGTCCCTGTAGCCCAGACTAACCCAAATGGGTAGCATCAGAGCAAATATAAAGCTAGCAACAACTCCCAAGTTTGAAAGCCAAATGGTTGTATACATGAGGTTAATCTTCCTGTGTTGTTTGAGATGAAGAAGACAGTGTGAATTTCAGCAGTATAAGACTTCCTCATAAAAATTTATATCACTCCTATGAGCTTCACCTGCTTGATAATCTGCACAAGAATTTACTTGTTAAGAGTTCCTTGGAGCTGCGGTTACATAAATAAAATACAACTGCCTCATGATGATATTTTAAAAGCTTAGAAACCAAAATGTCACGAGAGAGGAAGCATCTTTACTGATTTCCTGGAGAATTAATTATATGTGTATGGGATTAGGTTCTTCCAAATACTGTTTTGAAGGGAAGAAATACCTGTGCCTGCAATAAGGCAAAGAGAAGTAGTTAAAGTCTTATGTGTCCTTAATGCATCCTGCAGTCAGCACCATTCTTGAGGTCTAATCTTTTTCTTCATTTATCCAAACTTGATTAGCTATTGGGTGCAAACACAGCATAGGTTCAAGACTTTGGTATCAGCTAGTTTGCCTTTGCATAAAATCACTAATCTGTCTTCAGTTTCCAGTTTATCTGAAGGTCCTTGCTGGTACATATATTCTTCCCTCTGGGAATCAGCTGCATTTGAGCTATGAAGAAAAAGTGGAAAGAAGGTCTGCCAAGGGAAAGAATGAAGGAGCCGAGAGAAATGTGGAGGAAGGTAAAACAAATTGAACTCTAAGTCTAGGGTATGTCTTGGGGTGCCAGAAAATCCACAGTAGGTCAGGTTAGTCTGGCCTAACACAGCCTCTCTGCGCAGGACTCAGTGCAGAAGGTGTAGTCAAAAGGGGTTTAAGTGGCATTAATCTGTCACTATAGAAAATTCTTAAATTCAGAGCTCCAAATCATTAGCCTTCTCATATTCATGCTTATTAAATTCCCAGTTCATTCCATATTGGGACATCTAGGCCCAACCATCCTCCACTCTCACGTGCACCCATGAAGTGGAAGCATGGAAAAGTTCGGTGGTTCAATCAAAGAATGACATCAAACTGACATCATCCTCAGGCCCATCACAGAACAAAGGTGTGGGAAACTGGTTCCTGTGTCCACCCAAGGGTTCATTTTATTATTTGATCATGCTTTCACTTCAAGGCTGGTGCAAATGGCTCAGGAAGACAAACACAAATGCAGCATAAAGGGAGATGAATTTATTTTGACCTTTACTGAAAATGTACTGTGAAACAAGGCACTTAAGCATTTAGAGTCTGTTACATCTTCACATCATACACGTCCATGTTGATGGGGAAAGTGCTAACCAACCGAAGTCACAGTCAAGAGCTAGAGTGTGTAAAACTCTTTAGGGAAATACATTGCAACCCCTCTTCAGCCCCCGCAGTTTCGGGAACACAGACGCACAGACACACAAGCACACGAACACACACACGCACAAACACACACACACAAACACACACACGCACACGCGCGCTCTCACAGGTAAAGGAGATCCTCTAGTCGGGGAGAAGGAGGGCAACGTTCCACAGGTTGAGTCTTGAGACCTCCCTAAAGCCTCGCCTGAAGGAAAGGGGTAGAAAAGGCAGCGGGAAGAAGGTCTTCCTCCCATCGTTATCACCCAGCACACTGCTTCTCCCCGACGGTGGGTCCAGGAGGACAAGGATGTTCTACCGTCACCCCCTCCCGCTAGAGGGGCTGTTTCCCTCCTCCCTTCCACCACGAACTCTCCCTCCGAGGGTCTTCCCGGCCCCCCCCTCACCCCACGGCCCCGACTGGAAACCCGCTCCGGGGAGTTGAGACGTTAACTACAGCAAAACGCGAGGCTTAAAGCCCCCGATACATGATGAATGGGTGCTGGGCCAGCATCTTAAAATCCATGGTTTTGCTTCTCCTTAAACACTTTAAATTGACAGCGCAATAGATCAAACACTTTTACTGAGAGGAGAAGCTTCGGCAATTTAATTCAACCAAGCGCTCGCTTATCAGCATCCCGGGACCGCGTCCCCTTCCCACAGCCGGCGGGGCCGGGGAGGGATGGCCGGGGCGGCGGTGCCCTCTGTCCCTCCATCCTTCCCTCCCTCCCTCCCTCCCCTTTCCCATTCCTCCCTTTCCCCTCCCTCCCCCGCTTCTCCTCCGGGTGGAGAAGTTGGCGCTCTGCCCACTCAGGCATTCAGCGTCAGCTCCTCAGGGATCAGCAAGCAAAGTCACAGTCTGCACAAACAGAGCTTTCAAATTCATAAAATTCATAGGATTTTTCACAAATGAATGAACACAATTTTCTACCAATTTCCTCATTATGCAAATATGCAAAATATCAAATTTAGGCCAATTAGGGTCCTCCACAGTCCCAAATTCACCCGTTTAAGCCATAATTGCAGAAACTATCAAATAATTACGGTCGCTAATTGGAAATATTTGTGACAGATACAACAAATTCTTGCACAAATTACATTTCATTCTAGGAACCACTGCGCGCCACTGAAATTTTATCGAAGTCTAATTTAACTTACATAATGAGTTGAATTGAGTACTTGTTATCAAATTTGAGCAATTCATAGCCCCGTAATGTGGAATGATCAAATAAATTAAAAGGGAATTTATTCAATATTTTGTTGCGTTCCTTTTTTTCGAAACCATTGCTATTTTGTAGGGAATCTCCTTCTCCTGCTCCGGCTGCCAGAGGTGGGTGACACGTGTCATAAAAACCCCGGCAGCAGCCGGAGAAGCAGCAGCAGCCAAGTGTCCTGAGAGCTGACAGAAGATAAAGGGCAACATTTCCAGTTATAGCTTCTTCCCCCGCACCATCACTCTTCCTGCAGATGGAGGGAGAGGGATCGTAAAATGCACGCTCTTACTTTGAAAAATACCTCCGGCTCCTACACCATTCCGTTTCTCCCTTTCCCCCCTCTTTTTTTTTTTTTTTTTACTTTTTTTTTTTTTTTTTTTTTTTTTTTTTAGGATAACGCTTCCGGGTGACGGAGAGCAGAGGGGTGAGCTCTGAGGGGTGCGGGGCACACGTCCCCCCGAGCCAAGCGCCCCCTCAGTGCCCCCCATCCCGCCGTGGGGAGCGGGACGTGCCCGTCGGGGGTCGGGGGGACCCACCGTCCTACCCCCCAGCGCAGGACAAGGGAGCCTCGGATCTCGGCGACGTGAACTCATCGCTTTGTGTGCAGCCAGAGCGTTATATACCCTCTCCTGGCAGCTCGGGGTGGGGGGGGGGGTTTTGGGCCGCTCAGGATGCAAACTAATGCTCTGCATTTGTACACAATAAGAGGGTATAACAGATAATTATTAAACGCGCACTTCGGGCTCGCGAGTAAGACGTTATATACAACCCGTATTTATATCTATACCCCTTGAGTTACCCTCCAAGAGGAAGGTCAGCTCCCCGGACATGAACATTTATTTTTCTTTCTCGCAGCATAGACACACACACACACACACACGCACACGCACACATTTTTTAACTGCCTGTGGCCTCGTTGTCGGATTATAAATGTCTCCTTCTCGCTGTGATTTGTTTAATCCGTGGAAATGGTGCTGGTCCTATGTAAACAAGCCAAGTGCGGAATGAAGGCAGCCACCCATGCGTGGCCAGCCTGCCTATTTGTCAGAAAACCTTCATAAATACTGAGCCGGGGCTGGGCAAGGATGTGATGTCTCCATTTTTGCCAGGAAAGGGCATGGGGAAGACAAAGCGAGGCAGAGCGCCGAGTAACCTTCCCGGGAGAGCGAGAGCGGAGCTGCCTCCCGGGGCTGGAGCCGCTCCCGGGGAAGGGGAACGGGAGCCCGGGAGGCAGCTCAGAGGCTCCCCCAGAGCAGGCGGCACCCAGCCTGCCCGGCCCTGCAAAACCACACACCAAACCCCAGCCGAGGAGCGGCTGCCTTAAAGATTTTTTCCTATCCTATGTTATTTTTTTCCTTTAAAAAAAAAAAATAATTTCATTTTGGGTTTCATTTGGCTCTTGTGTCTTTCGCTCCAGCTCTAACCATCGTTTTTTCCTCTCCGCAAACCTGCAAAGACGAGCTTTTTTTTTTTTTTTTTTTTTTTTTGTGTGTGTGTGTGTGTGTATTTCTTTCTGTTAACGTCTGTTAATCTAAAACTTCACTGTGATTGAGCAATACCTTAATTGTTCTCAAAGTCTGCCTTACTGCATCGTTACGAGGACTTATTGCTTCCACTCGAGAAAAAGCTGGGGGGAAAAACTAACCAACAACCCCTAAAATTCAAAAGAAGTAGAGAATCCATATTATTTTTAGCAAGTCTCGTGATTATTTTTTTTAAGTGGCTGATTTTTCACAGAAAAATTTTTCACAGGAAGGGTGATTTGGGCAGTGGCAGAGGCTGCCCAGGGAGGGCGTTGAGTCCCCTTCCCTAGAGGGGTTTAAGGGACGAGTGGTCAAGGTACTGAGGGACATGGGTTAGAGATTAGTGGGAATGGTTGGACTCGATGATCCAGTGGGTCTCTTGCGACCTGCTGATTCTATGATTCTATGATTCACTCGGTTACTTATTTATTTATATTTTACTTGAGGAAAAGCACCTGTGCGCCTAAACAGACGCTTTAAAACAAAAGTAGTAATTACTTCTTGTAATTACTTCTTGTAATCACTCTGCCCCTTATTTATTAAAAAAAAAAAAAAAAGTTAGAAAATGTCGAGTATTAAAACGTGAAAGCAGCTATTAATCAAACCTTTACACCTTCTTTAACTCAGGCGTGATGGTGGGTGTTATCATAAATCTACTCTGATAGTAACACAAGAATAATGAGTTCAGTAATGATACCGATGATGATGATAATGATTTTAACCAACAAAGAATGGTGCAGATTTATTGCTAATAATGTGGTACAGGAACCTCTTCATTAAAATTACCTATATGTACTCCTCACTGTTGAAAAGGAGATTACAAAAGAGTAGTTTTGAGCGTCACCGCAGCCCCAGGTGCGCTGCCGGAGAGAGGTGCGGGCAGTGCCCGAGGCCCCGACGCGGTGTGCGGGGTGAGCTGAGGACAGCAGCATCCAACCCCTGCCCCTCCAAGCCTCTTTTCCTGGTGCCAGCCGGCCTCGGGGCAGGCTGCGAGCGACCCTACCCAGTCGAAAGGAGACGAGGAGAAGGCTGCAAGA
>JAUMJK010000362.1:1195000-1245000 GCA_033558105.1 Coccyzus lansbergi
AAGGTCCGTCCTAATGAGTGGAGGCTGTGCCGGACATTGGAGCACTAGTAGCCTAAGAGGCCTTGAGCAGAAAACATATGGGCTGATGGTTAAAGACATGGACCAGGACCAGACCTGAGACTTCCCATGAGTTGTTTGGATGATGTCTACCCTTTGTTTCCTTAACTCAGTGGTGTGTTCTCAGTGATGTATCCTCTTCTTTCTGCTATTGCAAAAAAAGGCCATTGCAAACAGGAACAGAGCATAAACAAAGGCCTAGTGACATTCTATAGCACGAGGGACATTAGAAAATTATAAGAATAATTTCTGAGAAGGTGCTTAACACATGGTAATCAAGAGAACTGGAACTAAAACCAAGGCTTAAGTAACCCTTTCAGTCTCATAGCACTTTTTACCTGGGAGTTTGATCTAACTGGTAAAATGGTTGATTAGATATTCTTTATCATTACTGGGTTTGTTTTCTTTAAAGACACATGTCTCCTACAAAAAAAAAAACTCCACGAGAAGAGACAAGATCCAAGACATACTCTGTGGACTTCTGACTTACTGGTGCAATAGTAGAGATGATGATTATAAGAAGGACAGTCTATTTTCTCTTTCTGTTGATGGTACAGCTCCCTTGGACTGCTTGCATGCCGGTAGGGCAAGCATTAGAAAAACAAATCTGCGGGCACGGGCACTGACCTGCCGGCACTGCCTGCCGACTGTGTAAACCCAGACCTACATAGTCTCCACACATATACACGTGCATCCAAGGATTTCTCATTATTTTCTAAAACATCGCTGCATATTTTCTTTGACTTGACACTACCTTCTTGTCTTAATAGTGTGACAGGCAGTTAATATACAAAGGCATGTCTTGTAGTAATTGCACAACGAGATTTCCAGTGAAAAGAGTTGATGGGTTTTGATACTGCTTCCCTTCTTTAAGAGCTAGAAACCCTGGACACCTTGCGAAGGAGGAGATGAATAAACCTTCTGGCTTAATTCATTGCTGTATCACCTCCTTCAGCATTATTGATTGGTCAAGAGTAAAACTGAGCAAAAGGGTATGTGGATGGGAGGGAAACACATTTAAAATGTGACTTAATCTTCTCAAGCTGCTTGGACACTTTTTATTCCATAGGTCACTTAGAAGGTTGTTGTAACTTTCCCCTCACTTCTGCTCTTTCAGCTGCTCCTTGACTGCCTCTTCCTTCTTATAACAAACCTAAGCTACTCCTTCATCCTCAAGGTCCTTTAATGCCCTATTGTTATCTTAGCTCTCATCTTTGCACTGAGACACAGATATTTCCCTGAATAGCCTGTGGTGCCAGTTTTCATTAGTCACTTCTTAGATTTTAAAGGAAGCATCTCTATGCTCTCTAGGCTTCCCTGTGTGCCCTAGACATCTGCAAAATGTTCTCCAACTATCCCCAACCTCATCAGTCTCTTTCTCCCATCAGGGTAACTGGGCAGTGTTTAGGAGTCTGACACTCTGCCCCTTCCAGTCCAGAAAAATGTCAGTCAGTCTTCTTGACTCACCATATCTCCTCATCTCCATCCATACGGAGTTTCCCTGTGTCATACACTTAAAATCCATGCTTTGAGTCAGAGGCCATCTCTTGGCTCTATGCTTGTACAGTCCTGAACACAATAGGGGTCTTTATGCAGGCACTTTTAGGTACAATATTAAATCAAATAATAATAACAGAAGAACAGATTTCATAGTTTAAAACTATTTTCATAGTTTTAAAAGTAATTTCAAAAGCTATAATTCCCTTTGAAGTAGAATGTCACTTTCCTCCTTCATCTTTTTTTGACAAGATGTAAAAAACACACTCCTGAAGATGACCCACTTCTAACCATGTCCTTTTTTGAGCACTACTTTCAATTGCTGGGTTTGTGTAATCCTTGGATTACCTTGCCACTAATCCATTCCATTGTTAAGAATCAGCAGTTTTACATCTATATTGATCTCAGAGGCTGAATTGGCTTCAATAGGAGCTATGCACTTGCATGTAAAAACAGATTTCACCTCCTTTAGAAGCTTACTAACCCAATACAATAGCCAACAAAAAAGCTACTTAAGCAGATTGTGCAGCAAAGCGGGTTTTTATTACAGAGATACATAAATTGCAACTTTCTTTAGTTGCTAAGAAGTGCTTTAATACAGCATCAGAATATATTCTGTACATTCAAGGCTGGCATCACAAACAGAAACATCAAAACATTACTTTAAAGTTTCAGGGGTTTTACTGTTTTAAAGTAAAAAAAGAGCCATGAATATGACTGGCTCTGCTCAGTAGTGTTTAGTCAAACAATCCAAAACATTTCAGAGAATTTTGACTTGAATACAGAAATCATCAGTCCATTTGAAACCTGGTTTATCAGTGGTTCCACTGAAGCTGAGATTTTTATTAAATTTACCAAGTGGACTACATTATTAAGTATAATATATTATATTCTTAGTTTACATTTTATTATTGGGGGAGTGTCCTTCTTTTATTTTAAATGACAATGTTTACCTAAGGAAACCATTTCAAGTAATTGATCCAACATAAAAAACAAAGTCAGATTTGAAACTGAATAAATATTCTGTTTTCATGCACAATCAGTCATTACACAAGTGTTTAATACAGATTGTCCCCATGTTTCCTTTAGCAGTTTTCTTTTCCTATGTCTATTTTTTGCTATATCTATTATATTTCATAGAATTTCACAGGAACTTCTGTCATGCACTGACTTAATTTCCCTCCAAAAAGATACCTAGCTGCATTTCTTCATCAGGATGATTTAAACCCACTACGTTTAACAAAAACAAAGACTAGTTAATTTCGAGTTTTGTAGTATTTTTCTACATTAAAGTAAGACTACAGCTTAGGTTGGAACTTTTTATAGTTTTGTTTTAATAATTGTTTTGGATTATCCAGAGCCTGATTTTGCACTCCCACTTTAGGTATCTGTGATATTAGAATTAAGTCCATGGAACGTGCAAAACGGCTGTTTAGAGCAATAGTTGCTACAGTTAGACACAGTAGAAGTAATTAAAGGAAACAAGAAACAAATACAGTTTTCTGTTATTCTGATGTGGAGCAGTATTAAGAATTACAGATACAATTTACAGTGTACAATGATGTATTTGTTTTGCCTTTAGTTCCTGTGGTGCTGCTTTTGAGTTCACCACCTCCAAATGAAGCAATTCTGTGGACACAAATGAAATGCTTTTAGATTTGCACCAATAAAACCAGGATCAGAATTTGACATTAACTTTAAGTTAACTAGTTTAAAACTGGATCATTACAGCATTTTAATTAATTCTGTAAAAACAGACCTTTCTTATACAGTGTTAATTGGAAAAATCAGACCTTTTAAATTTGTTTTGTGAATCTTTCTGAACCTGGAAAGAAACACAGATTCTGCCCACTGCCTGCAGACAGGCAATCAATCAGTGGGCATACTTTCAGTTCCAGCTCAGTTCCTACTTGCAATAAGTAGAAACCTGTTACAACAACCTCAGTCACCACCATACAAATAGGATCAAGATATTTGGTACCAGGAAAAATTAAAAACCCAACCAACACACAGAAATTTTCCTCCACATAAGAACAACAAATGAATTAACTAAATACAACTTCAATAGTCACAAATAATACACTCTTTAACATAACTGTATTGATCTTTATGTGACTCCAGTAAGTACATTTGAAATTTTTTTGCTTAACACTTTGTATCATTCAATGAGCAGGAAGCATACTTCTTTCTTGATATGTTCCAGTAAAATTCTCCAGCAAGTTTTACAATAATCTGGCATTCTTACAGAAGCTTATGTTTATTATTTACTAGGATTATTCTTATCCTTGGATCTTTTAGTTACTCAAATTACTTTTTTATTCATAATCTTCCCAATGTTCAGTGACCAGTTTACTTGATTAAGTCTGTACAGATGCAGAAATTATTAACAACATCTACAACAGTAATCTGAGGTTTAGTGAAGTTCTGTGATAAGGTGGGGTCTTGATTTTCTTATGAAACTTTACTATTCGTCAGTTTCATTATTTTACTTTAAAGTGACTGCAGTTTTATTTAAAAGACAAAAACATATGTTACATAAGACATGTACTGTCTATAAACAAAGTTATAAATAAAGGCTATTTAATATATAGCTGGTTTAACAACACTGGAATCCGTATGTAATTCCTAGAGAAAATTTTTATATCCAGAGTGTGCAGTGTACTAACATGAAGAGATACAGTGAGCAATGAAGAATATCAAATATTTACACAGATTTCACACTGTATAAAATGTGACAGACACTGAATGGAAGATATATTTTTCAAAAATGTACTATGGCACTATGTTATTTGTATCTAAAAACTGAAGCATTCCTGGTTTGTGAAGCTGAGGAACAGCATTATTTACTAGCTAAAGCAGCACATCACTAAATCCACAAAACCGTTCTGCTTTCAACTGTGTATAAAGAGGCCATAAGTATTTCACCAGTTTCAGGAAGACTTTTGAATGCAACACTTTTATATCTTTAGTGCCATCTGTTCTTCAGGCATAACTACAAACTTGAACATCCCAATTCTTATTTTCCTTTACTTTATTGTACTACTAAAATCAGTGAGAATACCTCCAAAGAGAGATCTGAACTAATAGAAGACAGAGAAGTTTTGCTGTGAGTCTCAGTGAAGACTGACATTTCATGTATTCGGCAGGATCAGAATCGGGCCACCAAGGCCAATATAACACAGCAAAACCCCCAAACTCTTTATCTGCATCCGCTGAACTCAGTGAAACTTCAGTTATTTATCTCTCTAGAAAAATTAATCAGACCATTAATTCCTGAGACTCAGAAAAGACATTATTGCATCTGTTCTTGTGCTGTTTCCAAATGTAGTGCACTCAAGAATGTGTATGTTTTCAATTAGGTTGTTTTAGCTTCTAAAACTTTCACTTTTCACACATTTATATCTTGAGACTCTGCCAAACCATGAATCCCATTTCCCATTTGGATGGTCATATTTCTATTTGGACTGGAACGGGACAGAACAGAATACAGTAGAATAGCAGAGAATAGAATCAGTTGGAAGGGAACTACAATGATCACTTAGCCCCACTGCCTGAACTATTCAGGGCTGAACAAAAGTCAAAGTGTGTTATTGAGAACATTGTCCAAATAATGCCTCTTATACACTGACAGGTGTGGGGCATCAACAACCCCTCTGGGAAGCCTCTTCCAGGATTTAACAACCTTCCTCATAAAGAAACTTTTCCTGATGCCCTCCTCTCCCAGTGCAGCTTTGAACCATTCCCATGCATCCTATCACTGGGTACCAGGGAGAAGGGACCAGCCTCTCCTTCTCCACTTCCCCATCTCAGGAAGCTGTAGAGAGCAAAGAATGCACCTCTCAGTCTCCTTTTCTCCAAACTAGGCAAGCTCTAATTCCAAATTAGGTTTTTAACTGCATCAAACACCTGGGGACTTAGGGAAAATAAATAGGGAGAAGTTTCCCTGTTTACACTTGGACATTCATTTCTAGGGGAAACCAAATTGGAGGTGAGCCATTGACTTAAACAACTATTGAAGCACTCCTTCTAAAATATTGTATCTGGAATAATCTGGGTTGGTTACTTTTGTACTGCTTTTCCCTAAGGCATATATTTCAATTGTTCAGCTTCTAGAAACCTTTAAAGAAATTGTAGCAAGAAATTATCAAAATATTTATGAACTGAGAAATATAAATATTTTGCTAATTCCTGAATATTGCTGGATGCATGGGTTATGCCTCCAAGCCTAAAGAAGACTAAAAGCTGACAGCATCTTGGTGACAGCAGAACCAAAAGAGCCTTCACTTCTTATTTCATTATGTACATAGCAGCATAACTACACTAACTTCTATGTCTGAATTTCCATTATACCAACCTTTCTAGGGAGTTGGTAGTATGATCTGGTCTGATAACACAGAAAGTTGAGGTTTCCCCTTTTTGTTCAGTATCTGATGCATTCAGATAATAGTGTGAAATTCTTGAATTCCAGCTAAATAGTCCTACACTGAAAGAACAGACAAGTGTTTATAAATACCAGTCCTAAATAAAGAAAAAAACCCACACATTATTTGTAATTTTGCAACAATTTGTTATTAAGAATTAGCAATTTTAAATTGGGAAATTAATTTTATAGAGTTGCTATTATGACTATTTATTTATTTTGCTTTTATTTGATGAGTTTTAAAATGTTTTGTTGAAAATAACTAAGTTAGCCTGACCCTGCAAATTAAAACAAGCAGAATATTTCATGCTTAACATGTACGTACATGTATAGATTTTCAGATTTTTTTTTGCATCTTGTTTGTGTTTAGAGTAACAATGAAAACTCTGATATTTATATAGAAATGGAAAAAATACTGAGTGAGTTAATAAACTGGAAATAGGTGCTGTAAATCGCCTTGATTAAAAGCAAGTGTGATAATCTTAGAAATATCTGTAGACAGAAAATGCAAGATACTAGAGAAATACTTGAATGATTTTTGCATTATTCCTTGACCATTGTTTCATCTTGTTGCCTAGAATACTAGTTCTTGGAGGTGATTTTGCCACTAACTCTGTAGATCTTCCTGCACTAGAAACTATGAAATGAGTAAAGAAAACAAGTCTAAAAACTCCCATCCTACCAGCACAGATGTGCCATCCTTTGGGAGAAGTCTGCACATACACAGTGTTCCTTTTTCTAATGGTACTCATACGGCTCTAAGCTTTCCTTATACCAAGGAGTGCTCAAGTAAACATTCCTGAGCAAGAGTTTGTGATCAAAACAGCTATGCTAATATTCCCATAGCCATTTGTTTGAAGTTTCAAACTGTATGTGAAAAGAATACTGATAAGTACTGACACACAATAAAATTACTACAGAATCCCATGGGGAAAAAAAAAAAGAAAACCAGCCCAAAAAATCTCTATGAAACCATTAAGTGATGTCTTTTGGCACTCCCCCTTTCACACACTCAAAGATGATAATATAATCTCTTCATCATCCCAGTTTTTTGAAAACAGAAGTAGCTACATTCTGGATTATTCCTCTGACTAAATGTAATGAAAGACACAGGGAAGACTGAAAAGGTAAGTACATGTTGTAAGTAAATGTTGTTACCATCTTTTTAGAAATGAAACAATGAAGTGTCCAATGCGACTACATCAAATTGGCTGCAGAGATACATTAGAGAACAGGAATTCATTCTCCAATGCCAGGTTAAATTGTATCAAAGATAGCACTTTGTGGAGTAATCAGCCACTGCCTTCTGATGGCTTTCCACAGAAAGCATTACAAGGGCAGCAGTTTGGGAATATGAGATCTGCTGTATGTCCAATCTGTCGCAATTGTTCTGGGAAGAGATTAATTAGAGAATTCTCATCTAGGCCTGCCTTTGCTTTAACAGTACCTGCAGCAATGCTCTGTTTGTGTTTCCAGAGAGTTAGTATCTAATTTAATCACATTTTCCTAATATTAAAAATATGAATGAGAAAGAGGGGTTTCATGATACTCATGGTTATGCTCAACTCCTGAAAAACACACTTCAGGGATGTTCCAACACTGCTAAGGTACACACATAAGTTCATTCATGTGGGTATTCTTTCTGATTTCTGTAGTTAGGTATGCTCAGCGTGACAGGGACTATGGCTGATCCAGTCATAGAGTTCTAGTGTGGGAAGCTTACTTTTTAAGTTATTATTTTTTTTTCCAAATTGAAGCTTTCAGCTGCAGCTATTTTTCTTGATTTCAATAGCTGTTGTCTTGAACAAAGAGGAGAAAAATTTAGAATCATAGAACAACCAGGTTGAAAGAGACCCATCGGATCTTCTAGTCCAACCATTCCTATCAAACATTAAACCATGCCCCTCAGGACCTCATCCACCCGTCCCTTAATCACCTCCAGGGAAGGTGAATCAACCACCTCCCTGGGCAGCCTATCCCAATGCCCAATGACCCTTTGTGTGAAAAACTTCCTCCTAATCTCTAGCCTGAGCCTACCCTGGCAGAGCTCGAGGCCATTCCCTCTTGTCCTGTCCCCTGGCACTCATGAGAAGAAGCCAGCTCCCTCCTCTTAGCCTCCAACTCAGAGGTCTCCTCTCAGCCTCCTCTTCTCCAGGCTAAACAACCCCAGCTCTCTCAGCTGTTCCTCATAAGGTCTGTTCTCCAGACCCCTCACCAGCCTCGTTGCTCTTTTCTGGACTCGCTCCAGAGCCTCAACATCCTTCTTGTGGTGAGGGGTGCAGAACTGAACGCAGGATTCAAGGAGTGGCCTCACCAGTGCTGAGTACAGAGGGAGAATAACCTCCCTGGACCTGATGGTCACACCATTTCTGATACAAGCCAGGATGCCATTGGCCTTCTTGGCCACCTGGGCACACTGCTGGATCATGTTCAGTCGGCTGTCAACCAACACCCCCAGGTCCCTCTCCTCCTGGCAGTTTTCCAGCCAGATTTCTCCGAGTCTGTAGGTCTGCTTAGGGTTGTTGTGCCCCAAGTGCAGGACCCGGCATTTGGCCTTGTTAAACCTCATCCCATTGGTCTCTGCCCAGCGGTCCAGCCTTTTCAGACCCCTTTGCAGAGCCTCCCTACCCTCCAGCAGATTGACAATTCCTCCCAGCTTAGTGTCATCTGCAAACTTGCTAAGGGAGCACTCAAGGTCTTGATCCAGGTCATTGATGAAGACATTGAACAGTGCTGGACCCAGCACTGAGACCTGGGGAACCTTCTTGCTTACATAATTCAGACAAAGGGGGAAGTGTTGCACTACTGTGCAATTACAGAGAAAAAGTCCATTGAATTGTTCGGAACATAAGGCCAAGATATATGTGTAGGCAGAGGTAGTTTTACAGCAAACAGAAGTGGTGAAAATCTTTTACTCCTGTAAGGAGAGATGTTTAGATTTTTTGGGGGAATATTTTCTGCATGCAACTTCACCCTAGTTACATAAACTGGAAAAAAAAAAAGATTGTTTTATCGTATAGACAAAGTGACCTGCTCTGCAGTTCTCATGTAAAACTTCCATTCTTCTAAACAAGAGAAAAAAGAAGGAGTTTCTGGTAGAAACTGATATTTCTTGAGGTCTTAGCGTAGTCAAGCATGCATTTGATTTTAACAGGATGTCTTGCATAAGGCATAAACACAGTATGTGGAATGACAAATATCTATGAGTGGTGTAGAAGAATTTTTGCTTCAGACTTGTGCTTCACTACAATTGCTGTAGGAAAATTTGCCATGCCAAGATCTGCTTTGCAACTGACCTCACATCAAGGATGCTCCACTGGCTTTATTTGCATCACACAAGTGTTTGGATATCCATCCTCCAATGTAAAATCATGCCTAGCTTAATCTCTTTACCAGACACAGTGCATTTTTGTCACTCAGATTTTCTTTTTCATCCTCTCAATTCAAAAACAAGAGTATTCACAATACAGAAAGCAATTAGTAGTAGCCATAGCATTTCATGTTTGAAGATGCCAAGGTCATATTGTTATTTAAAATAAAATATAAATTAATTACTTGACTCCTCCTCTTGAGATCCTCTAATTCATCCTCCTCATTAATTTACGGTTTATGATATCTATTTCTTTCAAATACTTGCTTGGTGGGAGCTAAGAAACAAACAGACTACCCAAAACTATTGTTTTGAGGGCATTGTTCCATTTTTTTTCTTTGAACATTAGATGTACTCATTCAAGAGAAGATGAAAAATAAATAGCAGAATTGAATTTGTGCAGGTAATACCAATCCCATATTTAATTCTGCTCTGTTGCCAGCTGGTAGACAAATTTTTACTTCCAGCACAACATATCCATACCTTGAAAATCACAAATGTTCCAGCTTTAAGCATGTGAGGATATTTCTGTCCAGACAGTTTTTACAAAAATGGAAACAGATTAACACAACAAAATTAATTAATTATAAACACTGCCAAGATGGCATATTGGCTTGTGTATGAGAAAGAATTGCTCTAAAGTATGTAAGAATTGTATGAATGCAGTTTCAGTATTACTAATGTTACAGGTCTAAAAAAAATGTATAGGTACATGAGTGTTAACAACTCATTGAATCATAGAATTAAAGACCTGTTAAAATCATCTTAGACTGGTATGGCCTGACAGGAATCTACATCTTCTTTTTATACTTCTAATTTATCTGATATTGTATGGTCAAACAACTTACTTTTTATTTCTGTCACAGCACTATGTTCTCTCTTACTAATTTCCAGATCAGAATATCAAAACCTCAGTCTAAAATAATTTTATAAATTTGTATCACTCTTCAGGATATTTACTGCTGTGCACGTAGAGATACTATGGATAGGATGGGTGGTAGAATAGGTAAGTGGATGGGAGGATGATCTTGTATTTTGACATAAATATAGAGATAAATTAGAGCTACTTACTCTAATCATCAAACACCAAGAATATCTCATGGCATCTCATTTATCTCTAAAAATACATTAACAAGCAGTGAAGTGAGAACAGATATGCATGATGAAACAGCCAGTATCGAAGAAGCTCCTTCCACAGTTTTAGGGATGGGGGATATCCTGGACTCATATCAACAGAACTCATTAGCAATCGCAGAATAGCTTTTGGTGTTGCCCATTCCAAGGGAATTGAGTCTGTGCATTTCACCACCACCTTGCAACATGAAGTAATGGTTGGAAAATTCACTTTTGTTTTTCACTCCTGATGCAATTAGAAAAGCTGCCTTAGATACATCTGGGAATTCCAGGCATAAGGTGAGATTATCAGTTCATCAGTGATACAAAACTTTTAATTTCAGTCTTGCTATGAATCTGTGCTTAATGAGGGCCAACCAAGCCAGATTAATTGGGATAGGCTTCTCCCTCCTAAGTCCCTGTTTCGGGGGAGTCGAGGAGTCTATCACCTCTATCACCAGTTATAGACTGAGGATTTAATTCAAAAGAAATAATTTTATAAGCTAGAGGCGGAAGTCACACCCAATTCTTTATTTTTGTAATGTAATACACTTCCTTTTACTAGTGTATTAAATGAAAGACAGGCAGAAAAAAAGAATTTCTGGTTAGAATTATTAGTGCAACTCTAAAGCATCAACTCTGCTTAGGATCTGTCCCTCAAACCTTTTTTTCCCCAATGAGGATTTTAGATTGCTAAGTATTTGACAGACCTCAGTATCAAGATCAATACTGAATTAGAAGACAAAGCTAAGCATAACCGGGGGAAAATAATTAACAAAATTAGGAGGGTTTTGCTCTATAGGGAACTATAAAAGTTATCTTTATGGGGTCATGTAAATGCAATAAAGATTCTGCCTGCACCACAATTTAATTCTATATCAGAAATGGTCCCTATAGATGTACCAAAAGATTATTTTACTAAAATTGAATGTGTATCCTTTCCTGAACTAAAAGAAAGAGGGAGAAAATCTTAAAAGTAGAAAGTGTGAATTTTACACCACACATTTAAAGCTGCTTAAACTTCATTTGTATCAACAGTATCTAGCTGGTTCAGATGCCACAGTTTGCCAAAGTGGTTATCCTTCTCTGTGAGAAAAGGAAAATGTAACTATACTGCTGCGCTCTAGGACGATACATCTACCTTCCATGACAGAACTTAACCAATTATATTTTCTATTTTAAGAATACAGAAGATGTTAGAAAACTATCTGTTAGAAAAATCCCAAATAACATATAAGTATTTGGGTTAATACTATTTTAAAAAACAAAATGCAGACATGATTTTAATTTGCCTTATTACAGAAAAGAATTCAGACTATAGAGTGTGATATTTTAATATATCTTTTAGAGATGTGAGCAGCAAACCTGAATTGTTCATTACTGATTTAAATTTTTCTGACTAAATGCTAGCATGTAGCTCTCTGAGGATTTGTTGTTCTTTTTTGCCTCTTCCTTTTCATTAATGCTTTTCCAATTACACTAAAAACAACTTAATCAGATCAGAAGTTCTCTTAAAATAATGTCAGTTCTTTTCTTAACTCAAAACCAAGGCTATCATGAGAGAACGTCAAACTGAATTAATTTTCTTCTGTTAATGCCACATGGATGGTGACCTTCATCTTGGCTCAAAGCCTCCTCTATGGTTGAAAGCATCCACTTAGTATCTGAGGTTTGATCATTAGTGTAAAGATGATGATATTGTCTAAGCTGGAAGACCTGAGGACACTTATTTGGTTCACATTCTGACTATATCACAAACCCATGTCACTGCTCCTCCCTGTTATTTCCTCTGATGAGGACCCAGGATACAGGAGCAGGGAAGCCACAACATGCTCCCAGAGGATAATTTGTGGTATCTATTTCATCTCTCTTGCTTTGTTTCTGATTCCTGGGGGTTTTAACCCAATGAGAGAATTATCTTTGCCATTTCAAAATATCCCTCTACCAAGTGTTAGATCAACATAAAATGTTATATGAAACTTTTGTTCTGATTTGATAATGATTGCCTGTAGGATTTGTCCCTAGTGTCCAAAAAGTTTCTTTACTTGAATACAGGTTTAAAGGACAGGATCTGTAGTCTCTACAGTGAACCAGTGTTGCACTAAATACCAGTACTTGGCAAGTACACATAATAAATCATGATTAAGCCTCCTTCTAGTCACTTTTCTTCAGGATTGATAATGTTCAGCTACCACAATTTGTCCTCTCTTTCTGAATTAGCACTAAATTAGCACTCCTTTTGAATGCTGTAAATAAACATAATTTTAGACTAGGAGATAAGCACTGCAATTATTATCATCATTAACGTCTCTCTAGGCTGGGACACACTCTCCATAGTGACCCCTGCTTCAGAAGGTAGTATGAACAGGATAAAGATGTAGGCTCATGAAAGACATTTCATAGAATCACTTGTGGAGTAACTCTTAGTATCTGGAGAATAGCTTGATCCTCAAGGTTCAACCTTTACATCTCTTCTGAAAGTCTTTGGGACTAACATACAGTATTCAGTTTTTCACAGCAAAGGCTAACTCTTCCTCTAAGTACTGCTGTTCTTGCTTTTCCTGATACCCAGTGCCTGGTGGAAACAAACATTTCACCATTATGAACCTGCTGTCTTCTCATTTCAAATTTCTGTAGTATTTGTGTTTTAAGACAGAAAGAAAAGTCCCTTCTATGGACTATTTGTTATTTTAAATACTTTTATCACATCCTTTATTACAGACATCCTTTTCTACAGAAAATAAATCCAAATCCTTTGAGTTTCTCTCTGTCTGTAAGTTTTTCCTAACTGTCTCCATTCTCTTGTGAAGATTTTCATTCTCCAGGTCTTCTGGGGCCATTCCAGTACTGCATGTGGATCCAACCTACTTCTGCTTTCCATTGTTTGGATGTTCATTTGGTCTATGGTAAGGGCAAGTGGTGTGATACAGCTGTAGCCATCCTACTTTCAGCGTGCTTGACACAGAGGGCTCAGCTTGGCCCACTGCCACACCTGCCAGCACAGTGCTATTACCTGCCTTAGGCTGGGTGTAAAAATCAACTGTTGCCATCCCTGATCCAGTCTTCTGTACAAGTATAGGTGCAGAATGCATATGTGAACTGTTTGCACGTGAGTTGTCCTTTTAACAGTAGCAAAGTGGATAGGTGGAACTCAATAGGGAATACTCTGGTCTGGACTGTCTTCTGCTCTTTAGTCTCTGGAAAAGTAGACGTAGTCTTAATTTTGCAAACACTCCTTTTAAATTCAGTGAGCAGAACTGAGCACAGTATTCTAGAGTAGGTAAATTATCTATCATACTATAAAATATGATGACATTTTTTTCTGTCTTATCATCCAATTTCAAATACATCCAAACATCTTGCCAGTTTTTGTCAAGCACAGCCATTTTCAGCTTTAGAACTCCACTGGACTGTATACAAGGATGCTTCCTCCTTATACTTTTGTATTTTATTCCTGCAGCTTTCATGTTACTTATTCAGCTCATTTTGTTTGGAGATTTTCATGGTATTTTTTGAGACTTGTGTGTCTGAATAGATTTCATCACCACAGAAATTAACTTTCAATATGTTGTTCATTATTAAAGCTGCATGTAATTAAAGTGTGGCATTCAGAGACTCTGGGACTAAACTAGGATTTTGGAAGACTCTGAATAAACTTAGTGAAAACACTTTCTCTTCTCATCAGCATGATTAATTGAAAATACATTACAGGAAAAACTGTTTCAGAGTTACTATTCTGGGAATCATGGTGATGTACAATCTTGTTGAGTGGCCGTTTTCTGAACTATTATTAGGCACAAGCATTAATGTGAACAAGAATGTCTTTACTCTCTGTCTTTAGGGAGTCTCAGCTGGACCAAGGCCATGTAACTTGCTGCAGTGTCAGTGCACCTACACACTGTTGAGACGTCATTTACTATTTCTTCCTGTTACTGTTCTTGCTAAATGAAGGGCTTATTTCCATAGCTCAGGAGTGTTATATGCAAGTTCTCCTTGTAGCTACCTACTTCTTGCTATCTAATATTCAATTACAAAACAATAGGCTCATGGATAGCTAGCTATCCTTAATAACTTTCTATTCATTCCTGTGCTGAAATGTCATTAAAAATGTGAAAGATGATTTTGGAAGGACAAATGTTCCATCCTCAGAAACATTCAAGATCAGGTTGGACAGGGCTTTGAGCAACCTGACTGAGTGGAAGATGTCCCAGCTTATTGCAAGGGAGTTGGAGTAGATGACCTTTATATGTCCCTTCCAACCCAAGCCATTCTATGACTATGATTCTATGATACTGCAGCTCTACTGGATCACTACTGACTTGCAGGAAAAATGGACAGTCAGCCTTCACAAGTCCAGTTTATCCAACATATTCAAATATCTGTTTGGGCATCTCTTTCAGTCTTATGCTTTTTACTTAGAATTTTGAGTGTTAACTTCTTTACTTATTTGTTTTTATGGTCACTGATATTTTTGCACATTGTTTGGTTAAAAAAACAAACAAAAACTCCAAAATGCAAATCTGCAGTATTTATCTCTCTTTGCTTGACAAAAATTAGTAATACAAGCAGTTGAGCAGTAATGAAATAGGCCTTTCATGCTCAAGTCCCTTTGTTTTAAGTTAGATTGTGAAGGTAAACATCCACACCAAAATCTTTCACCTGGATGTTTGTAATGTGAGGGCTCAGAGCTATGTAGATTTCTGTGTAAGAAGGCAAAATATCTACTTGTAAAGTGAAGATAAGTCAAAAAAAAATCCCCCAGATCTGCAATTTTGGGACAGAGTAACACAAGAAATATGAATGACACTGGAGTCTTTCATTCTAGACACTCTGTCTCCCTAATGATATATCAGAGAATTTTCATCTAACCTCTCCTGCTAAATCATTGGTAGTATTGGCTAGATATTGATGATGAATGTATCGTATCGATAGCTAAATATCGGTGGCTAAATGTATCATAATGTATCATTGTAACATCTCCAATACCTGCTGAAAAATGGCTTCAATCTCCTGCTACAACAGCAATTTATGAAAGAATATCATATAAACTTCAATATAAACTCCCACAATTTGAAGAGATTGCCTCTTTTACACTTTATAAATAGAAGTAAAGATTGTGCATCTCCTCCAATATATGTGTTGAAATGGTCTAGTCTAATTCGCAAAAGGACAAGTATAGAGCTCAAAGGGGTGCTCTTAGCTGGTCTAAATTGTCATAACTCTGGGAGAGCTATGGCAATTTACTCCAAAGAAGGATATGTCCCCAGGAGCCTCCCTGCTGTTACCTCTCCACCTCTCAAGCTTTACCGAAGTAATTTCTTTTTTCTCTCTTTTTGCAAGGAGACATTACCCAAAGACACCTAGCTGCTTCAGGATTTCCAAAATGGAACACCTGAAGAGTCCCATGCTTTTAAAAAGAATTACCTTAGCCACCTGCAGCAGGTACTTCCCTGCTTTCAAATTCTTTCCAAAGGGGCTTAATATGAGTTTCAAGTAATGAAAATTCTTACAATATTTATTCTGTGGTAGGAAGTTTCTATGAAGCAGACTGACTTGATTCCCCTTTTGGCTGAACTCACACTTAGTAATATCTCATGTTAAGCAAGTGGAGGGTTAAAAAATTCCAGATCAAAGTCAAAATATCATAAAAAAATTCAGTTGTGATTTTCCACAAAACCGGTGACCATGAAGCACATAGTTTATACCACTGCACACATTTCCATTTCTGAGTGGTTAATTTATCTCTGAGTTGTACTTATAACACATTTATGTATCACCATGATTTATTCCTGATACAGAATAAATGTACACATGCATTTCATCTAATCAAGGCAGTGTGCAGGCAGGAACTAGCTGACAAAGTGTTCCTTATGGTCTTTTAATGCACCTCTTCTCTTTCTTCCACTCCCTTCAAATGTCATCTCCTTCTGTCAAACTGCTGCAAGCATGAAACTAATAAATATTACATAGTTTGTATCAGCAACTTTATACAAGTGCTCTTAACATATAAGCTCTCCAGAGAGTCAAGGGAGAGAAAATTTGAGTTGTAGCTCTCATCTCAGAATGAGTGAGAAATCATTATGTTCCATTTGTGCCACATCCCACAGCCATTGCCCAGAAGTTGAGGGAGGGAAGATCTTCCATCAGCATATACAGCAGCAATATATCAACAGTAATACTACTTCTTGAAGCAAAGAACCCCAAGAGCTTGCAGGGAAGCCCCCAAAAGGTAGAGGTCTGTTTGATTCCCTGAGCCAGCTCATGTTCTATCCCAACACTGCTACAAAGCATGGAGGCAGGCCAGGATTTTTGAAATCTGCTTGCAAGAAACCTTGGGGAAATTTTGCCAATGCTTGAACACCTCTTCCTGGAAGAAAAGGACCTCGTCTTCGCCATAGTGAGGGCTGTTGGGCAGTGAAAGGGAATTGAAGCCGAAGATTTTCTCTGCCCTGTGTTTGTGTGCAGAACAGAGTCATCCTCTTCCCTCCTCCAGAGCTTTCAGATTCTCAGGAATTTATCTAGGCCCCCCTGGGATCTCCTGCCTCCACCTTCATAGTGACAGAATATCAAATTAAAATGAGAATTAAAGAAAAGTACCAAGAACCTACCATCTCTTTGTGGGCCATGGATACTCTGGCCAGTGAGGACAGCTTTAGGATCCCTCTTGCTCTTTCTTTAACGCAGAGGGAAAGCCATGAAGGACTTTTGTGTGGCCCACAAGCTCACCTGTGCAGAAGGAATAGATGTTGCTGGAGGGAAAAGAGGACTTCATAACTAAATACAATAAATTAACAATTGGTTATAATTAAATATTTTAGAATATATCAACACTCATTCATTTATACATGAAACCTAAGCTGTATGGAGGAGCTCAAGCCAAGCAAACCCTGTCGTACTTAGCTATATGCTGGTACTGTAAAACTGAGTATATTTCTCTGGGTAGAAAACTGGCTGGATGGCCGGGCCCAGAGAGTGGTGGTAAATGGTGTTAAGTCCAGCTGGAGGTCAGTGACAAGTGGGGTTCCCTAGGGCTCAGTGCTGGGTCCAGCCCTGTTCAATGTCTTCATCAACAACCTGGATGAAGGCATTGAGGGTACCCTTAGCAAGTTTGCAGATGACACAAAGTTGTGTGGAAGTGTCGATCTGCTGGAGGGTAGGGAGGCTCTGCAAAGGGATCTAAACAGGCTGGACTGCTGGGCAGTGTCCAACGGCATGAGGTTTAATACAGCCAAATGCCGGGTCCTGCACTTGGGGCAC
Organism: Coccyzus lansbergi; assembly: GCA_033558105.1. NCBI lineage: Eukaryota > Metazoa > Chordata > Aves > Cuculiformes > Coccyzidae > Coccyzus > Coccyzus lansbergi. The sequence goes on from JAUMJK010000362.1 coordinate 1,212,715, forward strand.
AACAACCCTAAGCAGAGCTACAGACTGGGAGAAGCCTGGCTGGAAAACTGCCAGGAGGAGAGGGACCTGGGGGTGTTGGTCGACAGCCGACTGAACCTGAGCCAGCTGTGTGCCCAGGTGGCCAAGAAGGCCAATGGCATCCTGGCTTGTATCAGAAATAGTGTGACCATCAGGTCCAGGGAGGTTATTCTCCCTCTGTACTCAGCACTGGTGAGGCTGTTCCTTGAATACTGTGTTCAGTTGTGGTCCCCTCAGCACAAGAAGGGTGTTGAGGCTCTGGAGCAAGTGCAGAGAAGAGTGATGAGGCTGGTGAAGGGGCTGGAGAACAGACCCTATGAGGAGCGGCTGAGAGAGCTGGGGTTGTTTAGCCTGGAGAAGAGGAGGCTGAGAGGAGACCTCATTACTCTCTACAACTACCTGAAGGGAGGTTGTAGAGAGGAGGGAGCTGGCCTCTTCTCATGAGTGCCAGGGGACAGGACAAGAGGGAATGGCCTCAAGCTCTGCTTCTTTCCTTCTTTCCTTCTTTCTTTCTTTCCTTCTTTCTTTCCTTCTTTCTTTCCTTCTTTCTTTCCTTCTTTCTTTCTTTTCTTCTTTCCTTCTTTCTTTCCTTCTTTCTTTCTTTCTTTCTTTCTTTCTTTCTTTCTTTCTTTCTTTCTTTCTTTCTTTCTTTCTTTCTTTCTTTCTTTCTTTCTTTCTTTCTTTCTTTCTTTCTTTCTTTCTTTCTTTCTTTCTTTCTTTCTTTCTTTCTTTCTTTCTTTCTTTCTTTCTTTCTTTCTTTCTTTCTTTCTTTCTTTCTTTCTTTCTTTCTTTCTTTCTTCTTCTTTCTTTCCTTCTTTCCTTCTTTCCTTCTTTCCTTCTTTCCTTCTTTCCTTCTTTCCTTCTTTCCTTCTTTCTTTCCTTCTTTCCTTCTTTCTTTCTTTCCTTCTTTCCTTCTTTCTTTCTTTCCTTCTTTCCTTCTTTCTTTCCTTCTTTCCTTCCTTCCTTCTTTCCTTCCTTCTTTCCTTCTTTCTTTCCTTCTTTCCTTCCTTCTTTCCTTCCTTCTTTCCTTCCCTCCTTCCTTCTTTCCCTCTTTCCCTCTTTCTTTCCCTCTTTCCCTCTTTCCTCCCCTTCTTCCTTCCTTCCTAGCTGCCCAGAAGAACAATAAATGACTAAGTAACACCATTATTGTTAAACGACCTGCACAGCACAAAGCTAAATTTACTGGATTGATGTAACATTATTGTTCCCATACCATTAAACGTTTACTTCAGGCCTTTTATAACCCTTACAGGTATAAAGGTTATTCTTGCAGTATCAAAGAAATGCACTAGGCATCCATTTTCAAAGTGATGACAAAAACTTCTGCACACAAGTCTTGATGCTCACGCACTCAATAAGAAAACTTAGCCCCCTGCCTGTACTTGCCTTTCCCAGCTTTCTCAGCAAGATGCAGCTGGTTTTAGAAAACAGAGATTACATGTTTTGGCCTGAGTGTGTTTCATTGATTATTCTGATTTTTATTTTATTCTGATTATTATGATTAGATCTACTTAATTCCTTGCACATTTTAAGCATCACTTTTTTATTTCTTATGCAAAGAAAACATATTTAAAACTAGTCAGATTATTAAATGATAGAAGTGGATACACTATTTAGTGATCTGAGAGATTATTTCCTGCCTGCATGAGGTTATACTTAGATGTCTAAAATGCAAATAAGTTTCTAGTGATATTTTTGGAAGTACCTACAGGAGCTAGTGCCTCATTTTCCCTGAAGTCAATAGGATTTAGACACCTAATCTGCAGGAGGGATTTTGAAACTCCCACAGGTCATCCATCTCCATCTCCAGGCACCAAAACATCTTTGGAAATCTGAACCCTTACCATTAGGGGTTTTTTCATGTTATCTTCTCTACTTTTCTTATTCATAGACTAGAATTGAAAGCAACTCTGCAACTTCTGCCTTCTAGTCATTTCTGAATATTGCATAAGCAATGTTAATCAAATTACAATAATATTTACTGTACTGGCTAGGTCAGCTAAAACAAACATCAGACAAAACAGAGAGTTTCTAGGATGGTAAAACATTTGAAAAAGTGTAAAAATCACTATCAGCTTCACAGTAAGGGCAGAAAAAATAGTATATGTCTGCCTACATTTTGAAGACATAATAATTACTTTAGTAGAGTTTATGCTGATCTTAAAAATGTTATGTTTTTCTACTAACTCCTCAAGTACCTTTGAGCCACTGAGTAGAAGGATTTTTCCAATATATGAAATAATGCTGAGAAAACCTAAGCTTTAGTAGAGGTTATCAGTGTTTTACATCTGATTTTAGTTTTATTTTAAATGTATTTAATTTGGCTAGATTTAAAATTAAAAATAAACATCTCAGTTTAGTCTAACTTCTGAACACATGCATGCCTAGAGGAATTTTTCTCATGGTCACTGTTGGAAACAATGTCTACAAACTTTAAACATCTCCAGAATTAAACCAGAGTTGAGTTGAAGGGGGTGAGGTGTCACATTTTCAGCTTAAGCATTCAATGTGGATTCATTTAATCTAACTTTAGTAATTTGTAGGTGATAAATCATCCAAACAGCTTTAGATGCCCAATTTAAACAGCATGAATTCAACTCTAGAGATGTTTGTTTCTCTTCAGTGTAAAAGAAGCCTTGTAGGTACAGACTAGGCACCTAAACTGATTCAGATGAATTTGAGCAAGACGCTATTGAACTATAGTTCAGATGTACCTGGTATTTACAGCACTTAGTTCCATGTTGTGCTCATGTTTTCTGCTGGATTAGAGATGATAGCTCCAGTGTCAAAAAACACAAAGGTTTTCATTTCTCATTGAAGACCAGAAGTATGAAAATTCGATTAAACTGGTTTGATGAAGCTAGTTTTTGCAAAATCCTTATTGCTCTAATATTCACAGTGTGGTCTTTTGTTGTAATTATGTCTAGCACATCCTGCATCTCAATATTCCGTGTGTAAGAGGAAATAGACTTTTAGCTCACCTACCTTCTCAAAAAAAATCCTTAACAGCCCAGGAGCAGGACTTCAGTCTTAGGTTTGTTCTCAGTGGGTGGACTTCAGTTCCTGCAGCCTAGTCTACAGCACAAGAGCTTGGTTGCTTGGAGCTGGCATTTTGACAAGCAGACTTTTTGGGATGGAGGCAACTAGGTTTATCTGTCCAAAATCCCTGCACAGATTTCACCTCTTAATTTCTACATGGAGCCTTAACTTGCAGTTAAGCTCAAGCATATTTCATTCAGTCTCGACCACCTCCAGCTTCATTACAGGTAGTTTTCCCAGTACTTAATTGTTCAGTACTTAAAATTTGGCCCCTTATTTCAACCCTGACTTTGTTTAGTTTGAACTTGCTATTGCATCCTACTGCTCATTCTTACTTCTGCAGGGTGGGGTATGTTTTCCAGGTGCTAAATCACTCAAATAAATTTGTTCTGTACGTTAGAAGCCTTCTTTTTCCCAATTTCAAGTGATTCCATCCAAAGCCTCACTCTTTTGGCATATTAAGACTCCTACATAATATTGATATGTCAGTATATTAATGGATGATACCTGCTCTCTGTCAGCCATGGTATCATAAGTAGGCTTATGTAAGGTTGAGCCATCACAACCCAACAGTCCTTTTCCATGGTTACTGGTTTCCAAGCCATGTTTTTCCATTCTGTAAGTCTGACATATTCTTTGCTCCTACATGTCCGACCCTGAATTTTCCAGTGTTTAAATTATATATTTTGAATTAGTTTATTTCAGCCAGCAATACAAATTGCTTTACAGAGCTAATCGATTCTTATTACTTACAATGTCAACAACATTCATGCCAGCAGAAGCCTTCAGTAGCAATTATTTTGCACTTTCTCTCAGGTGATTAATAAATATATTGAATACTGGTGAACAGATTCCTGCAAGAAAACATCAAATACTCCCATATTACAATAATTACCAAATTCCAACATAGTAATTTCCAGACTATTTAAAATATGCTAAACTATTAGTGTAGACTGCTAAACTATAATTACAATGTAGTGTGATTTCATGCCAGTTGCTTTACATTGCAAAGCTATATCATGACAGCATATTTATCTCCACCAGTAAAGATAGCTATCTTGTTAAAAGCATTTATTTTTGATGTCCCTTACACTATCTAAATACTGATCCATCTTGATGATACAATCGACAGATATTATTTTCCTTTTTTTGCTGACTCATGAGAAGTTTTCACAATACCACATGCAGCACCGTAAGGATATTAATATGATATGCATATAGAGTGCCACCTATTTTGCAGTCCTCCACCTGGAGAATATTGTACTGAGTGTTCAGCCTCTGTAAGGATTGCAGTTTTCAGATCTGTCCAAAAAACAAAGAATCACAGAATCACAAAATCACAGAATCACTAGGTTGGAAAAGACTTTCAGGATCATCAAATCCAAGCATTCCTATCAACCAATAAACCATGACCCTCAGCACCTCATTCACCCATCTTTTAAATACCTCCAGGGATGGTGACTCAACCATCATCCTGGGAAGCCTGTTCCAGTGCACAATGACCCTATCTGTGAAATACTTTTTTTCTGATGTCCAGGAAACTTTGCACTGAAACATGTGATGAGTCAGACCCACACAGCTTGTTCCAGTGTCCGATGACCCTTTCTGTGAAAAAAATTTTCTGATGTCCAGCCCGAATCTCCCTTGGCAGAGCTGACGCCATTCCCTCTCGTCCTGTCCCCTGTCACTCACGAGAAGAGGCCAGCACCCTCCTCTCCACAACCTCCTTTCAGGTACTTGTAGAGAGCAATAAGGTCTCCCCTCAGCCTCCTCTTCTCTAGGCTAAATAAGCCCAGTTCCCTTAGCTGCTCTTCATAAGACTTGTTCTCCAGACACTCTACCAGCTTCATCACTCTTCTCTGGACTTGCTCCAGAGCCTCAACATCCTTCTCGTGGTGAGGGGTCCAGAACTGAACACAGGATTCAAGGTATGGTCTCACCAGTGTCAAGTACAGAGGGAGAATAATCCCCCTGGACCTGCTGGTCACACCGTTTCTGATCCAAGCCAAGATGCCATTGGCCTTCTTGGCTACCTGGGCACACTGCTGGATCATGTTCAGTTGGCTGTCAACCAACACCCCCAGGTCCCTCTCCTCCAGGCAGCTTCCTAGCCACTCTTCTCCTAGTCTGTAGCTGCACAGGGTTGTTGTGCCCCAAGGGCAGGACTCAGCATTTGGCCTTGTTAAACCTCATCCCATTGGTCTCTGCCCAGCAGTCCAGCCTGTTCAGATTCATTTGCAGCCTCCCTACCCTAAAGCAGATTGACACTTCCTCCCAGCTTAGTGTCATCTGCAAGCTTGCTAAGGGAGCACTCAAGGCCTTGATCCAGGTCGTTGAACAGTGCTGGACCCAGCACTGAGCCCTGGGGAACCCCACTTGTAACTGACCTCCAGCTGGAGTTAACTCCATTTACCACCACTCTCTGGGCCCGGACAGCCAACCAGTTTTCCACCCAGGGGTAAGTTTGACTGTCCAGTCCAGGTGCTGACAGTTTCCATAGCAGAATGCTGTGAGAAACTGTGCCAAAGGCTTTACTGAAGTCCAAGAAGATACATCCACAGCCTTTCCATTGTTCAGTAGGTGTGCCACTTTGTCATAGAAGGTTATCAGGTTAGTTTGGCAGGACCTGCCTTTCATGAACCCATATTGACTGGGTCAGATCAGCCGGTAATCTTGCATGTGCTGTATGATAGTACTCAAGATCACCTGTTCCATGATCTTGCCCAGCACAGAGGTCAGACTGACAGGTCTGTAGTTTCCTGTATACTCCCTCTGACCATCCTTGTAGATGGGCACAACATCAGCCAGCCTCCAGTCATTGTACCACAGAATGTATTCAATTAAAAATAAAGTTAGTAACTTAGGAAACAAGTAGGCATTGAAGACCAGTTTTGATAAATTGATATAAGAAGTCTTTAAAAATCCTGAATCCTTCTAATGACTCAAGGGAGATAAATCAGTACACTTCTAAATATATATAAATATAGAAAATCTACCTCTTTTTTCAAAAGAAACTGATCAGATGCGGTTTTATTCTGTGAGTTCTTAAAACTTCAGATTTTAATTTGATCCTTCACTGGAGATTTCATTGTATTGAGTTACTGTCAAATCAATAATTAATTTTATTTAATTCCAATGAAAATCTAATACATGACATTTTTATTTCAAAATACACTGTCAATTAATACACTTTCAATTAAAACACAAAATCTGTCTCCAATGTAGTGCAAAAAGAGAGCAGCCAAAATAAGGCTAGTGACAGGTTGATTGTCAAAGCCTCCTTTCCTATTGAGAAATAAACATTTGTGAGGATTCTCAGTGTGCTTTACAGTCTTAACGGCTGTCAGGTCTCCCTTGATTGACCCTGAATAAAATCTAACTGGGGGTGACAAAAAAATATGTCCATCAATTTTGCTCATGCATTACAACATAAAAATTGACTGGAGTCATTGACTACAGGTAGCAATGAGCAAAACTACACAAGATAAATACTCTGGTTTGTGGATATTCATTCACTCCACTTTTGTCTGCCACCTTGATTTTTTGATTGGGCATTCATGGATAAAAGGTAGGTGATCTAAAAAAACCGTGTGTGTCTTTTAAAAGACAGTATCATGTTATGTTACTCCCTTCACAGAAATTTATGTTACATGGTGTTAGATCATGGGCTAAGCTTAATGTAACATGATGCATTAAAAACTGCACATCATGATTGTAATGTGTGTCAGAACAATGAATTGTTATATCACATATCTCTTCATTTGTAGGTAGGGGACCCATGGAAATCACTCGCAAAGGGATAGATTTTCCTTTTGATGTATGCACATAAATCCCTTTTTCACTCACTACTTCCAGCTCTTCACCTAATGGTTGGTCTGAGCTAGGAAAAACTGCTTTTGAAAAAAAAGCCTCAAGTAGGCTCAAGGTTTGAATTGTAGCTTAGCATTTATTGCAGGCACAAATCCTCAGACTGTAAGAGAGGGCTCCTTTGTAACCTGTGTAACCCAATAGTGTAATATTTGAGGAATCACCACTGCTGCCTTCTCTACCCAGGGTAAATTGTACTGTCACTATAACTTTGCTGAAGACTAGTAGATTTCCTTCTGATTTTAAACTACCACATCCCAGTAGACTGCTTCCTTTTTACAAAAGCATAGATGAAATCAGAATCCATCCCCTTGGTGTTTGGAGAAGGTACAAAGGCAGAAAGGGGAATGGATTGGCCCTTGACCCTTTTCAGCATCTGTGTGGTGCCTCCTTCCTCCTTTACTTAACTTTCCAACATAATCATGTCTCTGCTGTAACAAAAACACAGCTTCCACTTGATTCACTGTGTACAGTAGACATCTGGCAAACTCTGCAGCAGCAACTCAATTTGTCCTTGTCCCACTCCATGGCCTGTGCTACTTGCCTGTATTTGTGGCATTGAACAACTCTTAACTATTTGAAGGTGGATGTCTGTGGAAGGTCATTTTGACTAGTGATGATCACCTTATAAGATAGTGGGTCAAAAGATCTGCACTACAAGGAACACTGGTACTATGTTGTATGCTCACAAGCAAGGAAATTCACTCATGTGCACTGAAATGGTGCCTTGCTTTCTGCTAGCCAGCTATAAAGAAGCTAATTTTTTCTACTGAATACATATATATATATATATATAAAAATAAGGAAACACTTCTAACTTTTATTCAAAATCTAATTGTATTTATGTAATAACCCTTAGCGAGGCTGAATGAAATTAACTTTTCTTACCAAGGGGGAAAAAAAGTGAAGATTATTAAATAATTTCTACCTTTTTGTTTTATCATAAATTAAAATGAAATTATCACAGAATCACAGAACAACCAGGTTGGAAGGGACCCATCATATCTTCTAGTCCAACCATTCCTATCTAACACTAAACCAAGTCCCTCAAGACCTCATCCACCCGTGCCTTAAACACCTCCAGGGAAGGTGAATCAACCACCTCCCTGGGCAGCCTGTTCCAATGCCCAATGACCCTCTGTGTGAAAAACCCCCTCCTAATCTCCAGCCTAAACCTACCCTGGCGGAGCTTGAGGCCATTCCCTCTCGTCCCGTCCCCTGGCACTTGGGAGAAGAGGCCAGCACCCTCCTCTCTACAACCTCCTTTCAGGTAGTTGGACAGAGCAATGAGGTCTCCTCTCAGCCTCCTCTTCTCCAGGCTAAACAAGCCCAGCTCTCTCAGCCACTCCTCACAGAGTCTGTTCTCCAGCCCCTTCACCAGCCTCGTTGCTCTTCTCTGCACTTGCTCCAGAGCCTCAACATCCTTCTTGTGCTGAGGGGCCCAGAACTGGACACAATATTCAAGGAGCGGCCTCACCAGTGCTGAATACAGAGGGAGAATCACCTCCCTGGATCTGCTGGTCACACCGTTTCTGATCCAAGCCAGGATGCCATTGGCCTTCTTGGCCACCTGGGCACACTGCTGGATCATGTTCAGTCGGCTGTCGACCAACACCCTCAGGTCCCTCTCCTGGCAGTTTTCCAGCCAGGCTTCTCCCAGTCTGTAGCTCTGCACAGGGTTGTTGTGCCCCAAGTGCAGGACCCAGCATTTGGCCGTGTTAAACCTCATGCCGTTGGACACTGCCCAGCGGTCCAGCCTGTCCAGGTCCCTTTGCAAAGCCTCCCTACCCTCCAGCAGATCGACACTTGCACACAGCTTTGTGTCATCTACAAACTTGCTAAGGGTACCCTCAATGCCCTCATCCAGGTCATTGATGAAGACATTGAACAGGACTGGACCTAGCACTGAGCCCTGGGGGACACCACTTGTCACTGGCCTCCAGCTGGACTTAACACCATTTACCACCACTCTCCGGGCCCGGCCATCCAACCAGTTTTCTACCCAGAAGAGTGTGTGCTTATCCAGGCCAGAGGCTGACTGTTTCCGTAGCAGAATGCTGTGAGAAACTGTGTCAAAGGCTTTACTGAAGTCCAGGAAGACCACATCCTCAGCCTTTCCTTCATCCAGCAGCCGAGTGACTTTGTCATAAAAGGCAATCAGGTTGGTTTGGCAGGACCTGCCTCTGGTAAACCCATGTTGACTGGGCCTGATCACCCGGTTCTCTTGTAAGTGCTTCATGATAGCACTCATGATCACCTGTTCCATGACTTTCCCTGGCACTGAGGTCAGACTGACTGGCCTGTAGTTCCCGGGATCCTCCCTGCTACCCTTCTTGTAAATGGGAACTACATCAGCCAGTCTCCAGTCCAGAGGTACCTCCCCAGTCTTCCAGGACTGCTGGAAGGTGATGGAAAGGGGTTTGGCCAATACATCCGCCAGCTCCCTCAATACCCTAGGATGTATCCCATCTGGCCCCATGGACTTGTGGGTGTCCAGCTGGCCAAGCAGGGCTCTGACCACCTCCTCTTGGACTATGGGAGCCTCGTATTGCTCCTCTGTTTCCGGAGTATCTACACAGAGGGAACAGCTCTCTTTACAATTAAAGACTGAGGCAAAGAAGGCATTAAGTAACTCAGCCTTATCCTCGTCCCCTGTCACTGCTGTTCCCTCTGAGTCCAAAAGGGACTGTATGGTCTCCCTTGTCCTCCTTTTACTGTTAATATACTTATAAAAAGATTTTTTATTGTCTTTTGCTGACTTAGCTAATCTGACCTCTAGCTCGGCCTTAGCCCCTCTGATTTTTTCCCTACATAGCCTCGCTTCCCTCCTGAAGTCCCCCCAAGAGGCCTGTCCCCCCTTCCAGAGCTTATAAATATTCCTTTTTTTCCTAATTTCACTCAAGATTTCCCTACTCAACCAAGCTGTTTTTTACCCCTGCCGGCCTTTTTTCCAGAACACGGGGATGGCTTTCTCCTGAGCTGCCAGGATCTCCTTTTTGAGGAACTCCCAGCCCTCATGGGCTCCCTTGCCCTCAAGTGCTGTCTCCCAGGAGACTTTGCCAACCAGCCTTCTAAACAGTTCAAAGTCTGCCCTCTGAAAATTTAGTGCAACCGTTCTGCTTAGTACCCTCTTCGCTTCACCTAGGACAGAAAACCCTATCATCTCAGGATCACGAAGACCTAGGCGACCCCCTACTCTCACATCCCCCACAAGCCCCTCTCTGTTGACAAACAGCAAGTCCAGGAGGGCACCTTCCCTCGTAGGTTCATTGACCAGCTGTGCAAGGAAGTTATCTTCCACGCACTCCAGGAACCTCCTAGACTGCTTTCTTTCTGCTGTGTTGTACTCCCAGCAGATATCAGGGAGATTGAAGTCTCCCACAAGGACAAGAGGCACTGGCTTGGAGATTGACCCCAGCTATTTAAAGAAGAGCTCATCAGCTGTTTCTCCTTGGCTGGGTGGCCTGTAACAGACTCCCATCATAAAGTCTCCCTTGCTATGGGCTCCCTTGATCTTAACCCACAGGCACTCAATCTCCCCACTGCCACAGTCCATCTCGGAGGTGTCCAAGTCTTCCCGTACAAAGAGGGCTACTCCACCCCCTCTCCTACCCTTTCTATCCCTCCTGAAGAGTTTATACCCCACCATACCCAAACTCCAGTTATAAGAGTCATCCCACCACGTTTCCGTGATGGCAACGACATCAAAGGCACCTTGCCCTACAACGGCTTCCAGCTCTTCCATCTTGTTCCCCATGCTGCGTGCATTGGTGTAAATACACTTCAGCTGAGTAGCAGAGCCTTCAGCCCTCCTAGAGGGGACTACTCCTCCTGGAGTAGTTGATGTTAGAATATCTATATCTCCCTTGTTGAGCGAGGCTGCATTCTCCCCCACTACCTGAATGGTGACGCGCTGGTGGTCCTCACCAGCACGCCCCCTCCTAAACTTCAGTGGCCTACATCCAGGCACGCGGTTGTCTAGCCTGGACTGGATCCCCTCCCCCTTCACACCTAGTTTAAAGCTCTATTTATGAGCTTAGCTAGGTTTTTAGCAAGGGCCTTAGCCCCACTAGGAGACCCACGTGTCCCAACCTTTGCACCCATGTCAGGGGGTGCACGAACCACTCCGTGGTCAAAGAACCCAAAGCCCTTTTCCTCGCACCAGGTTCGGAGCCAGGCATTAATTGAGTCCTTCTTAGTGTCCTGTGGGTCCACTCCATGTATCCCGGGGATGGAGCAGAACACCACCCGTGCCCCTGAGCCCTCCATCGTCTTCCCAAGGGCCCTGAAGTCTTTTTTGATGTCCTTAGCCTTTCTGTTGGCTAGGCCATCATTACCAGTCTGGACTACTACCAGAGGGTAGTAGTCCGTCTCATGGATCAGGGAGGGGAGTTTCCCAGCTACTTCCAGCCCTGATGCCCCTGGCAGGCAGCAGACCTCCCTCTGGAGCGGGTCAGGTCTGCAAATGGGTCCCTCCGCTCCTTTGAGGAGGGAGTCCCCTACAACAATCACCCTCCTCTTCTTCTTTGTGGAGGAGGTTGTGATTTTTTTCTTAGCAGAGGTTGTTGTGATTTTCTTCTGAGGACTGTGTAGCCTAGGAAAGGATACTAGGCTATGATGACCACCATCCTCAGGACTAGTTTCCTCCTGGAGCACCCGGTACTTGTTCGCCAGGGGGATCTCAGGTGTCGCTGACTGCTTATGGGGAGCAGGCTTCCTTCCCCTGGAAGGAACCTGCTGCCATTCCCCATGCCTGTTAGTCCCAAGCCTGCAGCGTGCAGGTGGGTGCTTATCAGTGACACCAGGTGCAACAGGTTGCTGAGGGAGTGAGAGGGCCCTGCTGCACACGTCTATCTCCCTGTCACATTCCCTGACAGTCCTGAGCCTCCTTACCTCCTCCCTTAACTCCTCCACCATGCGAAGGAGTTCCTCCACTCGGAGGCAGCCTTCGCAAGTGGAGCCCATGAGAGGAGCAGAGGCACGAGCCGGTTTGAGAGGGGGGCACTGCCTACAGCTCAGGGTCTGGGCAGCCGCATGTACCCTCTGTGGCTGCGTCTGGGTAGCAGCATCCTTCCTGCCGGCCGCAGCACTCGGGGTAGATTTAACCCTCTGCCGTGTAGCCACCATGGTCGTCGCTGCCCCCTCTCTGCACTTAGGGACCTTCCTGCGCCCTGCCCTCTCGAACTGCCGCTCGAACTGCCACGCCGCTCTTTTCCAAGCTGGACTTCGCCACTGCAATCGTCGCCACGCTCCCAGGGAACCGTTTAAATCTCCCGCGGAGCCTCCTGGACCGCCCCCTTCCCGTCAGTCACCGCGCGGGATCAGGTGTCCGAGCCGGGTGCCGGGAGCCCAACCCCCGCCTGGGATTTTCTAGAATCTCGGCTCAGGAAAAAAGCCGCAGAGCCCCAAAGCCAGACCCCCCTGCCACAGTACTCACCGTCCTGTAGCTGAGTGTCGCCAAAGAAGCACTGATCACGGCTTCACCGCGTTTAAATCTCCCGCGGAGCCTCCTCAATTATATTCAAACTGCACAGACAGTTTTGATGGATAAATAAAATAGTATAAAAGATCATTGAGCATTTACTGATTAAAGTAATAGTTCTAAGCTGAATCAAATGTACATTTGGTACAGCTATGGCCATGGGTTTTTTCAGGCTGTGTAAGCAACTGGTAACGGACAAGATAATGGAAACTGCCACTGGGTTTTAGTGGACTTTAGAGATGACTGTAACTACTTCCATGAGGTATGCTTTGACCTCACCAGTTCAGATGAATGTGGGATAATACCTCTAATTTGAACTAGATTAGCTGACGAACCTGTTGGGTCTGCAGTACAAATGAGCTGGCACTATAATACAAAACAACTCTACTGCAAGAGACCATTATTTCAAAACCTCCCTTACTAAAGCCAAGGAAAACAAATTTATAAGGGAGGAAGGGATATGATGAGAGTACCACATTAATGAGACTTACTATTTGTACAGTTTAGTAGTTGTGTGCTTTGTAAGGGTAGTCTTTAGTTGGGAGACATTAACTGGGAATTGCTAATATAAGAGAGACTTGTGGCGTACTGCAATGTCTGCTGTTTTCTTGTGATGAAGCATATGGATGGCATTAACTTCTTAAACTGCTCTTTCACAGAGAATGTTATGAGGTGTAGGAAGTGTTTTTCAGCCTGGTGCGCTCCCTTGCATGTGAATTGAGTGCACTGTGAACACTTTAGATTAAACATCTATTACAATTACATAGTTGTTTATGTGTGCAGAGATCCAAGCTTATCAGGCTGATTAGCTGCTTCCAGTCCTTTGCTCTTAAGTGAAATAGGAATAAGCAGTAATCAGTACATGTGCTCTTATCCAGCTGAAATAAACAAGACTTAGCTGTATTTTTTCAGATAGAAGGCATACTACATTATCAGTGACAATTTCACCCACTCAAGTAAATTTGTGCAAAACACAGAATCATAGAATCACCAGGTTGGAAGAGACCCACAGGATCACTGAGTCCAACCACTCCCACCTATCTCTGAACCATGCCCTTCAATGAATTGGAAGTATTCCTTACATGAAGCAAAATGAAAGCTGAGGTGATCAGATGACCGTGGTCAGAGGACAGGAAGTCATATTCACAGCTGCTGGAGCTTTACATGTGAGATGCTGGGAGGGAACAATACAGGAGACTATGTAAAGGTACATGTAAGTGTCCATACACAGAATTATTTGTTCCCTATGTCAGCATGGCTAGAGCATCAGGACATTATCTTTAAGCACTTGCCTGACTTAAGACTAGTAGATTCTACGAAAAACCTTCAATACAAGCAGAATGCTGCCAAAATCCATTGAAAAATCAAGTGCTTGTACCACTTCAAAGGCACAACAGGATGTACAATCTTCATAACAGAGTGTATTTAACTCTGGTGCAAGTTTACTAATTCACATGGAAACATATTTATGAATGACTAGGCTAGAAATTGTTTCAAAGGAGTTCTGGAAAAAAATCCAAAACAACACAACAATAACTAAAGACAGAGTGTCTGTCCTGGAAAAAATTACACATACTTTCCTGGATATTCAGATATCCAGAGCCACAGAAATAAAATTACTAGATTTTGAAGTGTTAATTTATAATTTTCAAATACTAAGAAAAGCACATATTAATAACATAGATCACGATTTTAGACATGCCTTTACAAAATACCTTTATAATATACTTCAGTATCTGCCAGTAGCACTTTTTTCAACTTATAATCATATGTGGCTAAATATGAACTCAGATCAGGTATACCATCATGTGTTTAGTTATCTGAATTAGCTGTAAGAAAACAATTGCATTCTACTTCTGAAATTCAGTAGCTGGGCCTAAACGCAGTCACTGGTGTGAGTTAATGTCTTAGGGCTAGAAATAAAACATTTGTAGCACTTGGAAACATAAGTTACTTTTCTTAATATTGCTGCTTCTAGGCAATTTTTATTTTCAAACTGTTATTTGTTGTTGGCCTTCTCACTTATGGAGCAACTATGTCAAATACAGAAATGACATCTAAGACTATGTTTGAAAAAATAATTGATGTGTAGGTGCACAGTGGTAATGCAGCTTCCTTGCAGTGGTCTGTATTTTCAAAGGCAATGTAATGTAAGTGGAAATAGCACTGCCTTGGAATTGCTTACAGAACAGCTTCAGCTCGAGCATGACTTGATACAGCTTTCTAAAGCCAGATTAACGAGATTTGAGTTTCCATCGAAGTAAAGGGCTGCATTTTCCCTTATGGCTGCCAGAATACTGCTCTGCTTCCTCCCCGTCCAGAATGGGCAATGACAGGTTTGCATATCAAAGACAATGTACATCTGTGAACTTGTCATAGGTCATAGTCATTCATGCTGTTATGTAGGCTGTTGATTTTGAGACTTCCATATCCTGGCAGAGACAAACTGCCAAGCCAAGGCTGTGTTTGGTCTAGCCTGGCTCACAGGTACCCAGGCAGGCTTGCTGGGCTCTGTAACAGGGTCACATTCATCCTCCTCTGCAGATCTTGCCATGTCTGAACAGGACCCGATGGTGCCAGCTGCACTGCCATGGATGCTGTCTAATAACCTGTAACTGGCATGTCACTAAAAGCACTGTTACATCCTCCCTTGCAGCCAACTCTTCTCAAGAGATATTGGTCACTGGCAGTGTCAACAGCCAAAGTAAGCAAGCAGCATAGGATGAAGGGATGTGGGGAAAAAAAGGCCTCTGCAGAACTTCCTGAACTGTACTCCACTAAAACTGTATTTATCTTCCTCATTTATTCAATGAAGATATTTTTAAACTTTCTTATTGATTTAAATGAACATTCAGGTGAAGTTCTTTCAAACACAGACCCAGAGGGTATTTCTTCTAGAATTTGACCCCTTAAATGGTTAGTCTCAACTAAACATAATCACAAAGGAAAACAGCCTTTGAAACATTAGCCAGTTATAAATCTAGGACTGAGCTGCCAGTGCTAATAGTGCCTTTTTATTTGTTTCTACCAGTCATCCAACACTGAGGGGACAGACAGGTTCTTTTACAGATCTTTGGGAGAACTAAGATGCACTAAGTTGTAATTACAATTGAAGCTTTATTTTATTAAAACCATTTTATGATTGGTAGAGCATAAGATTTAGTATTAAAATGGCACAGGATTTCCATAAGCAGAACCAGTGTATGATCTTTAAATGCCATAATACAGAATTCATAATACAACTTAGCTTATGGCTTCTAATCACCTGGACCCTCTGCAGATTGGGTCACATCTTAAGACACGGCTTGTTGTATCAATATGACAGTCCTAATCTAGACTCAAAAATGATGTAAAAGAATATGAGTCAGTCACCTGGTTCTTGGAGGAAGCAGACAATGGCGCAGCTGTCCTTGGGCACCAAGGTCCTGGTCCTGCTGACCAGAAGCAGCTCTGGTGCAGCTTGACCTTCAGGATTTCTAATCATTTGGTTTTAGTGACTGTGCTCTGGGTGCTGTTATCCTTCCTTCCCTGTTCTGTAGCAACAATACTGGGTTGGCAGGGTGCCTAGGATCTCCAAGGCTGGCAAGGGAGGGAATAATCAGGCTGGTATTCAGGAACCTTGAAGCCAGCGAACAGAGGAAGAAGAAATCAGTTTGTCATGGCTTAGTAGGCAGAGTAGTCCTGGGCTGACAGCTAGTCTTGATCTTAGAGGCCTGTTCCACAGTGTTTCTATCATTATGTGACTGGTGCTTAGGGCCTTCAGGGCCTGATAATGATGGGAAAGGGGATGAATATGCGACTAGTTTGGTGCCTGAGAATAGTGCTTGCTTTAACAACTTGGAGGAGCCTGAGAGGAGACCTCATTGCAGTTTACTGCTTCCTCATGAGTGAGGGAAGAGCAGGTGCTGACCTCTGCTCCCTGGTGACCAGTGACAGGACCTGAAGTAACAGCAAGATGATGTGCCAGGGAGTTTTAGGTTGAATATCAAGAAAAGGTGGTGGAGCACTGGAACAGGTTCCCCAGGGAAGTAGTCATGACTCCAAGCTTAACAATATTTCAGAAGCATTTGGACAATGCCCTCAGACATAAAGTGTGAATGTTGGGGTTGTCCTATGTAGGGACAGGAGCTGGACTCGATTATCCTTTTGGATGTGCCTAAGTCAGGACGTTCTACGATTCTGTGATTCTAGGATAATTGTACTGCCAGGAGTTGGGAGCACGGAGCATCACTCACACTCCAACCCCACAACTATCATGGTGCCAGCCACTCCACCTCAGAATGACCTTTTGCTGCATCTCAGGGTGGCTTGAGCTTTCTTGGTGTGTCTGCAGGCACACAAATCATGAACAGTTCCCAGTGGCCCCTGGAGCTCCGCTGCGTGCTCCAGCCCCACTGCTTACTGCAGCAACGGCACAGCCCTGACACAAGAAGTAGTTAATATCACCAAAAAATGGATTATTCTGATTTAGAATCACCAGGTTGGAAAAGACCTCTGAGGTAAGTGAGTCCAACCATACCTATCTGCCACTGAATCATATCCTGGAGTACCTCATCCACCAGTCTTTTGAACACCTCCAGAGATGTTGACTCCACCACCTCCCTGGGCAGCTTCTGCCAGTGCCTGATGACTCTTCTGGTGAAAAATTATTTCTTAAAGTCTAATCTGAATCTCCCCAACCTACCACCTGAGAGACCAGCACCCTCCTCTCTACAGTTATGGACAGTGACACAGTGTCCTCTCAGTCTCCTCTCCTAAAAGCTTCTTAGCTTAAGTAAAAGCAACATTTTATCTAAGTAATTGTATGTTTTGAAGTAAGACAGAATGTCCCTCTGATTATCATGGTTTTGAACTGTGTTGGTGTCATTGTAACTATAGAATCATAGAATAACCAGGTTGGAAGGGACCCATCGGATCATTGAGTCCAACCATTCCTATCAAACACTAAACTATGTCCCTCAGGACCCCGTCTACCCGTGCCTTAAACACCTCCAGGGACGGTGAATAAACCACCTCCTTGGGCAGCCTATTCCAACGCCCAATGACCTTTTCTGTGAAAAACTTCCTCCTAATGTCTAACCTAAATCTCCTCTCGTGGAGCTTGAGGCCATTCCCTCTTGTCCTGTCCCCTGTCACTTCCAAGAAGAGGTCAGCTCCCTCCTCTCTCCAACCTCCTTTGAGGTAGTTGTAGAGAGCAATGAGGTCTCCTCTCAGCCTCCTCTTCTCCAGGCTAAACAACCCCAGCTCTCTCAGACGTTCCTCATATGGTCTGTTCTCCAGCCCCTTCATCAGCTTCGTTGCTCTTCTCTGGACTCGCTCCAGAGCCTCGACACCCTTCTTGTGGTGAGGGGCCCAGAACTGCACACAGGATTCAAGGAGAGGTCTCATCAGTGCTGAGTGCTGAGTGAACTATACTAACTCTGCTCGTTCTTTGGAGCTGACCGCGCTTCGTGTGCAGCGTGGCCTGTGCTGGGCTGCTGCGTTTTCTCCTGCGACCCCCTGTTTGCAGCGTCTCCCGGTCCCAAGGGCGAGGTGAGGCCGGGCTGGCCCCGAGGCTCCGAACCAGCGAGCGCTGCGGCTGTCGCGGAGCTCACAAGTTCATCACAGTCGGTGCTTGGCGAGCGGGGAAGGCGCTCGCTGTGCCCGGGGGCGCTGACACGGCCCCGTGGACGGGAGAAGCCTCTGCCCGCGGACCTGTGACGAGGCCCCGCGCGCTGCCGGCGGGAGGGGCGGGGCTGGGCGCTAGGCCGCCAGGGCGCGAGCGCGCAGGGTCCGCACCTCCCGCTCCGCCCTTCCTCTCGCTCCTCGCCCCGCCCCGCGCACACGCAGCCGCAGCCATGGCCGACCCGCGCCTCAGGCAGATCAAGATCAAGACCGGCATCGTGAGGCGGTGAGTGAGAGCGCGGCGGGGCAGGGAGGCCCCCGCCGGAGCCGGCGGCGAGCGGGGACCGGGACGGAGCGGGCCCCGGCCCGGAGGAGGCCCCGGGGCCGCCCCCGCGCCAGGACGGGCCTCGCGTGCCCGAGGCGGCAGTAAAACCGGGATTCCCTGCTGCGCCTTTGCCGAGGTGGGATCGCAGAATCGCTTGGTTGGAAAAGACTTTTGAGATCGTCCGAGTCCAACCGTACCTTCCCGCTACTAAACCGTATCCCCTTCACCCACTCGTCTTTTAAGCACCTCCCGGGACGGTGACTCAGCCGCCGCCCTGCAGTGCCCGACGACCCTGTCACTGAAGAAATTTATCCTGATGTCTAAACTGAATCTCCCTTGGTGCAAGACGAGGCCGTTCCCTCTCGTCCTGTCGAATGGGAGAAGAAACCAGTGTCCACCTCACCACGACCTCCTTTCACGCAGTTGTAGAGAGCAGTAAGGCCTCCCCTCAGGCTCCTCCAGGCCAAACAACTCCAGTTCCCTCAGCTGCCCCTCACAAGACTTGTCCTCCAGCCCCTTCATCACCTTAGAGATCCCTGGGGAGCCGCGATCCCCTGCTCACGTACAAGGTGATCTTTTGGCCACCTGGCCAAGGCATGAGGTCTCATGTGCATTACCACAAAAGGTTTGGGTTGTAAGGGACCTTTAAAAATTATCTAGCTCCAATCCCCCTGCCATGGGCAGGGACACCTTCCACTCATGAACAGTTAATTTCTGGTGCAAAACTGGTGGTAAACTCATCACTTGAGTCTCCATTTTGCTTAGTCTTAACACAGTCTTAATTCTGAAGAGCAGTTGTAGTTTGACCGTCCAAGTCCTTCTAAGGGATTGCATAAAAGGGGTTTTACACAATAAGGGATTGTCTGAATCTTTCTAAGGGATTGTGCCAGGAGAGGTTCTGACTAGATATCAGGAAAATTTTTTTCACAGGAAGGGTCACTGGGCACTGGCAAAGGCTGCCCAGGGAGGTAGTTGAGTCACCTTCTCTGAAGCTGTTTAAAAAATGAATAGACAATGTGTTCAGGGATGTGGGAACATTTTACAGAGAAGAAGGCCTGGATGCTGTGAGACTGCTTGATACTGAACAATTCTAAACAGACTTTGAAGCAGGGAGCCAAAAGATAAACACAGGCCAGCTGGGAGGAACCCAGCAGCTAGTTCAGTGGGAACCATACCAGCTGAGAGGAAAACAATGGGGATGAACTGTCAACACAGCTAACTTTAGTATAACTTGTTTTCTTGGCATGCATGGTAGTTTAGCCAGTAATGTGTTAGTAATAGCCTTATGGACAGCTACCTTTAGCCAATATAACACTGTAGTCACGCTTGTGGGCACACAGTTATGTAACGGAATGGGATACATAGAAAGACAGCTAAGCTGAATAAAGGTGTGCTTGCTGACTGATCAGATTGATCTCTGCATCTCTTTTACAACACAGGGACATGGTTTAGTAGCAGATAGGAGTGGCTGGACTTGATGATCCTGGAGGTCTTTTCCAACCTAGTGATTCTGTGATTCTATGAAACACAAGCCTTTGACATGAAATGTTCAGTAACCAAGATATTTGATAAGGTTACAATTGTACCAGGACTGTGCTGGCTCAGGCACAGACAGGAGTTGGTATGTGTGCCAGACCAGGGTGTGAAATGGTCCAGTTACACAGAATAAACTTCACGTCATGGCATATGTAATTTCAGTTAGTAAAAGACTCACAGTAGGGTGGGCACACTTTCTAATACCTGATTAGCTTTGAAAGGTTGGACTTGAAGACTCAAAAAGTAAAACAGATTCAGATTTATCACTGTTTATGCCAGGTAAGGATACTTTTGAGTTCCTAGGTTCCAAACTAAGAGCACTTCTCAAGTACTACTGCAAGACAAGATTATATGATTGTGAGGTCCCATTTCCTGTCACTATGCAGAACTGCAAATCATGAACTTGTGCATTATTTTTAAGCTCTAAAGTTCTAGTGCTCTCTTATTTAGTTGCTTGGTAGCCACTTTTTGATTTGTGTTGTTTCATCAGCTGTGTTGTGGTTACTGGCTTAGCTGGACACAGACACTGAAAATGACCTATGTCCATTTTTAAGTGACTGGTGTTTTGTGCTGTTTTCTATAAAGTATTCTGAGGTCTGGGGAAACTAGAATTACTTACCTTAGCATTTTCTCAATCTGTGAATTCTTTCTGTTAGCTAAAAGTATAACTTCTTTGTCTAGAAACTTTTGAGAAAGCTGTTCTGTCTAAAAAGATGTAATTTTACTTTTGTAGAATTTACAATTTGTAGAAGGTTCACTATAGCCTTATTGCTGCTCTTTGATGGTGTTACTAAGAGAATTGTCTGTTAATAGTGAATAGCATTTTGTGTGACCATTGCTTAACAATCATCACAACAGTTACCTGAGCGAGATTTTCCTAACGTTCATAGATTGGGATGCAGTGAGGGGAAAAGTCTTTACTAGGCAATGAACAACTGCATGGAGACCCTGACAGAGCTGGTGCAAACCTACGTGTTCACGTGTGAATACTGTACCATGTGGCTGTGTTCTCATGAACCTGCAAGTGGCCTAAGAATGCAGACAACTGCATGTTAAGCTATCTCAGTACCTGTATGACACTGTCCGTAGTGCTTCTAGCTCTGAGATTAGCTTACATGTTCTTTTTCTCCATTGCTTTCCTTCTACAGTGTGAATTTGAGAGGGCTGGGAGCAAGAGATTAAAATTTAGGAGTGGTTGTTGTCCTGGGTGAGCAATTTCTGTACTGCTTAGTGTGGCTTTTCTGTTTGTTCACTTGACTTATGAACTCCATAGACGCTGGTTTTGATTTTGTTACAAGCTTGTTGCAGAGTGGGTTACTTAAATATCCACTGGATATTAGTACAGTTACAATAATACTAAAACAATTAATATACAATCAAAATTAACATACACAAAGGCTTCTAATAGAACCCTTTCCCTGATGTTACACTCACTTTTTTTTCTGGACTTCTGGGTCCCTAAGACCACTAGTTTAAGTAGCTGGCAGGGAAGGCAAATTCAAACAAGTAATCAGCATCCCAAATCCTTTGTTGAGAGAAATATGATATTGATTGTTTTGTGATTTTCAGAGTCTGCGTTCAGAAGTACGTATAAAAAGACCACATCTTAGTTTTGCTTAATTGTTTTGCATTCCCCTTTTTTCTGGATTTACCATGTATGGCCCTTTTCACACATGTTGAATTCTAACACTGGTTTTAGCCATCTCTCTGGGTTGCACTCCTTTCACCAGTATTTGACTACTAGCAAGTTGTTTATAGCACTAGGGCATTTCCTAGTGCTATAACTAGCATATTCCTTTGTCTGTGTTTCCAAGGGCTCTGCTGTCATCCTATGTTTCTGTTCTCATCAAATTTGATCTTCTTTTATTCTAGGTTAGACATAGCTTATTTTTTGTTAGTAATAAACATCAATACAATAGTTTTATACCACACAATTGTACAGAGCTGAAAAAAAATTAAAACAAAGCAGGTAATTGTCACCTAGGCATAATAGCAGTTACAGTTAAACATGTAAAAAGCTGTAGGTTGGCCAAGACAAGTCCAGGCAAAGTCTGACTGTTCCTGGGAACTCTTTTGTGAGCCTAATACAAATAACAGTGGCCTCTCAAACAATGGCTAATAAGTTGCAGTATGTTTCAAGGGTACTGCATATATGTTCCTCTCCACTGAAACAATTGCCATTTCTGCCAAAAGTCTTGGTTTTGGTCCATGATAGCTTAAGCTAATCTAAGTCTGAGAGGCTGTGTTACAGCCTCTGTGCCCTGCACAAGGCCTTAGGTGGCCACCCATGTGTATTTTTCAGGGAGCTGATCCACTAAAAAGCAACCGGAACTGGGGAAAAAGTTATTTTGAAGGATGAGGTCTACCTGAACTAGCTAGCCACACAGCTGTATGCATTTTGAGGCTAGTACAAAGAAAGTGAAAACCTCCAGGGAAATTGTACAAATGCAACAAAGAGGATTCAGACTTGCTTTTGGAGAATGGCTATGTGAATAAGCAAGTAAACTTAGCTTGTGTTTGTTTTGTGGTAACAATATTCACATCTACAGTTACTCCACAGCAGCTGGCATACTGTAAGTGATGGTCGCTTTAAAAAAAAAAAAAAAAGGCGAGGAAGAGAAGGAGTGTTATCTTACGCTGTCTGCAGAGGAGATGATAAGAGCAGCAGCTTCTACTTCTGTTATGGTTGCACACAGATAAAAGAAAATAGATATGGCTCTGTTCTGCCCCACCATTTTTTCTTCTGCTTGAAGATGTGTACCCTCTGTTACAGGGGGCATGCGTGTGACTTGAATGAACTTAGGAACATTAATGTTGTCTTTTTATTTTAGGCTAGAACAAATATATATATAGGTATTTATTTCCAGTGTGTAAGACAACTCACATTGAGTCTCAGTAAACATGCCATAAATTAACTGACTTAACATTTCAATAAAATTTCCTACGTTTTTCTGCATCTGCAGTTTAGAAGAGTACGTTGAATTTAAAGCATTTTCAGTGCTCAGCCTATAAGAGTATATAAAAAAAAGGTAAGGGTCAAGAACCATCAAGGTGTATTGAGCTTTTTCAACATTTTGTCTTTTTTTAATGATCTGCTGTAGCACATAGTTTTCTCTCATTATTACCTTACACATCACTTTAAAAAAACATAACCCTAAGAATAAAGCAGCTGCAGTAATATTAGATTTTTTTTTTTAGCTGTATATCATAAATTCTTTGAACCGCTTTCAAGAGACTGTATTGTAGGTCATGGGTACTTTACTTGCTTGATGATTCTTTCGTTGCTGGGTTATATCGGTGAAAGAAATTTAAACTAGAAATGGGGAGAACCTTCTGCTTTATTTGACCAAACTGATAGCCATGCTTTTAGTGATTGCACACATTCATTAACTTGTCACTCAAAAAAAGTAGGTTTGATGAGCATAATAATGTTAGCTGTATTTGTGGCTTATGTTCTAACAAGCAATACTTCTGATTTAATCACTTTAAAATAGTCTTACTCTCAGTAAATCCGGACTTGAATAACCTGCTGGACTATGAGGGAGTTGATTAGGAAAAAAACTTTTAAAAAATATCTTATTTGCATTTCAGACTGGCAATGATTTTAAAAACTACTGCAAACAAAGTAAGTTGGGTCATGTGAAAACAGCAGTGAAATTTGCCCATAGTTTCCATCTGATTAAGTGGAAGTGACACCAGTAGATTAGAATGAGACTAAGACAATTCACATTGCAATTGTGTTAGTTTAACTTTAACAATCTTTTAACACTCTTGTTTAAATGTGGCTGACATACCATAATTACAAATCTACTAGCCTTGATTATAGAATTTTACATCATGAACCTATGGGAAAAGTGTATTGATTTTTGCGAAGCAGCTCTTTTTTAAAACTACCTTTCTAAAACTATGGAATCATCCCAAGATTGTTCTTTTACCTGTTGCACTGGTGTTGATACTGTTTTTTGACTTTGTAAAATATCATCACACTGCCAAGCAATTTAGACTGTGGGTTTCCCACACCCCCTACACTTCCTGCACAAGAAGTTCTGCAAGTTGAACAAAACTGTTGGTCTATTTTTAAATAAAAATGTAAATAGTTCTTTTAAATTGAATTATTTTACTGGTAAGTTCGGAATACAAATGGACATGCAAATGAAGTATGAAGTATTGCAGAGGATGCAGATATTCCTTTTGCTGTATATTGACTCCATTGCTAATTCAAGCACAAAACTAATTAATTTCCTTACTCTGTAAATTTGCTATCTCTGGTGTAATCACAAATTTTCTCAATCTTCTATCCATTGTATGAATTATAGTTGTTTTCTTGCTTGTTTCCCATTAGCCATAGGTGTTAGCTCTGATTCTTTGCATTAAGCATTAATATATTGACAAGAAACTCATGTCTCCTTTCTTGATTCTCATTATAATCAGAAGACTGTATGCAACAACTGCTTGTTAGTGAGAAGAGCTGGGATATCTGATATTACACAGATATTGAGGAGTGATCTGCGAAGCTGCGAAGCTGTACTGAGTCAGCATGATAAAGCAATTTAATGTGTGTACACTGCACATCCAAGAGCTCAGGGACTCTGGAGGGTGAATATATTCTCCCTCATTGCATACCTGGTTGGGTAGAAGCTGACTCTGTCCAAGTTATGTAACCTTTCCCAAGATATTGGAGCATTGTGCATGTGGGATTGTCTAGAGTTGTCACCTGCTCGGTCTTGGAGTCTTAAGCTTGAGTTCAGTGCTAGCCAAATGTGTTTATTGTGGTCCAGAGCTACTTAAATATGTCTTAGATAGCTTTTGTAGTGCTCCTGGCACCAGTATCAGCCACAGGAGATCCCAAACTGGCCTTGCATTTCAAGGCCCCTTGGATCTTTTAGACTTCTTAACCTAGTCTCTGTTCCACATAAAAAATTACTTCATGTGAACTGGCTGAGAAAAGAGCGCAGCTGCATTTACGTAATGCTGTCTGAGTTGATGTCTGTGGCATGCATAGTCACCAATCCAGATAATTATGTGAAGGCTAATTGCAAGTTGACTGTTGTCTGCAGAATCACAACTACTTGTTTGAAGGGGTTGCTATTTCCATGTGTGTTTCAATGTTTTAAACTTCAGGAGTACTGAACAGTACCCATATGTCTTTAAAAAATGTGAGAAAAGCATAGTGTTTGCTGTGACAGTTGCATAGTGTGTTGCTGGTTTGGGATTTTTTTTAAATGATTTTGATGTCATTTATTTTACCAGATGAGCAGAACCAAACACTTATTACTTTTTAGAAGTATCTCACAAATTTAAGAGAGTAATTATCAGATCTTTAGAAGATTGCCTCCTTCACAGTCCTTCCTCCATCCCATTACCTATTCTTAAAAAAAAAAAAAGAAAAGAAAAATCTAAGCCTTTAGTAAAACTAGTGATTCTGAAATCTTGGGGCCTCTGTGTTTACAGTTATGGCTCAGTCGTTGAGAATCGGCAGCTTGGATGATAGTTCTGCAGTTGTGCACTAGATTGTGGAAGAAATGTGCTCTGTGGAGTGAGGGGACCCCCCAGCAGGGAGTGAGGGGTGGGCAGCTGCCACATGGTAGGTGGTGGGAGGAGGGTGGTCTCAGAAGCAGCCATTGAGGATTTAAACGTGGCCCTTTAGGAGCTCAGCGACCGGGAGCAGGCCTGTCAGAAGGGTAGAGCTTGTCGGTTTGCAAGGGCAGTTCATGTAGGCAGGGTGAGCAGAGAGGGCACAGTCACTGTGCTAAGGAGGTGTGTTCACTTGGTGAGCAGGAGCCCAGCTAGAACATCCACGTGGCGGGAAGCTGCATCCTCTGCACCTGCCAGAAGGGACACATCAGCCCAGACTGAGCTCCCAGGAAAACATGCAGCTGTCCAGGTCTCTGGCTGCAGGGAGTGCCTCCAGCTTGCATTGGAAACAGGGCAGCAGAGGCAACAGCTTTGTAAAGTGTGAGCAGGTGGACTATCTCCGCAGTCTGGTGGCAGAGCTGTGAGAGAAAGTAGACAGGCTAAGGAGCATCAGGGAATCTGAGCAAGAGATTGACTAGTGGAACCACACCTTGAGTTTCCTGCAATGGGAACAGAGACATCCACTGGAAAGAACCCCTGATCAAAGGGATTTGGTATCCTCCCCCCACCAGAATGTAGGCAGGAACTTAAAGGAAAGTAGTGAATGGAAGCAAGTCCACCAGCAGGGCAGAAAACAATCCCCCCTCCTTGCCAGCACCTCCCCAGGTGCCTCTCCACAAGAGATACAAGGCTGTAGCTGTGGAGGACCAATCAAAGGATAATGTGGGTGACGATTTATCTACATCAGAGGATGGGCCAAGACCAGAATGACACCTCCCCTTTATTACTAAAACTGCCACAAGGAGGAAGAGGTGAATCATAATTGTAGGAGACTCCATGCTGAGGGGAACAGAGAGTCTAATAAGTCAAGTAGACCCTACTCACAGGGAAGTCTGCTGCCTCCCAGGAGCCTGGGTAAGGGATATTGCTAGGAAACTCCCCAGTCTGATAAGGCCCTCAGACTGCTCTTCTATGTCGGAGATGGAGAAGCTGCAGTATGTAGCCCAGGGATGATCAAAAGAGATTTTAAGGCCTTGGTACAGCTAGTGAGGGAATCTGGGGCCCAGGTGATTTTTCCATCCCTCTGTCCAATTACAGGCAGTGACATTGGAAGGATCAGATGAGCCCAAACAATTACTACATAGCTCCGTGGCTGGTGTCACCATAATAATTTTGGGGTTTTTGACAATAGGATGACCTACATGGAATCAGGTGTACAAGTATCAGATGGGAGCTACCTTTCTGAAAAGGGGAGGAAGGTCTTTGCTCAGGAGCTTTGCAGGGCTCATTGGCAGGGCTTTAAACTAGATATGAAGGGGTAGAGGGATAGTATCAGGCTTCCCTATGACAAGGTGCGTCTAACATATGATGGTTAGAAGGATGGAGTGCTGGTATGGACCCTCCACCTGTTGCCCTGGGGCATGCTGGGGTTGCTGCAACACAGTTGAAGTCTTGTGGAGATGAGTGGGAAGCTCCTGCAGTAGTAGGTGTCAACCAGGAAATTTCCTATTTGCCTTTGACACAGTCCCCCACAGCATACCTCTGTGTAAATTGGAGAGATATGGATTTCCTGGACTATTTGGTGGATAAGAAATTTGTTGGATGGTTGCATTCAGAGAGTAGTGGTCAATGGTGCAGTGTCTTTTTTTTGCCTCCAAGTCATTTGTTGCAGTACCTCAGCAAAATCTTGATCTACAAGCCAGCATCTTCTGTTTATTGAGTAGTCCGTAACTTAAAAGGTTTCATCCTGGTTGTATCTATTGGATTCTTCCATTCCCTTGCCTCCCTCCATGCTCCCACTGTCTGCTGGTAGTCAGATATGCCCTAGACAGGCAGACTTTCACAGCAGGGCAAAAAGGGGAACTTCAGTTGTTGCTGTGGCAAGGATTTAAAAAAAAATCTGTAGGACTGTAGTGCAAAAGTATAGGAATAACTGTGTTGAGATGGAAGGACAAAATGCAAAGCCCTGGAGGGACTTGCAAGAAAAACAGCCTATAATTGATTTTCATAATTCCTGACAAAATCCAGGCTTGCAAAGTTAACCTGAAATGCCATGATGACTGAGTTCTATAGGTTGTAGATGCAGGAGGGGCTAAAAATTTTATGCGTACTTGTGTTGTTACAGCTTTACTCTTAAAAGACAAAGTTTGTCTTTCATGATCATCTTGTCAGCATCAACAAAATGAACATACAAATTTGAGATCCTCTCCAAATCAGGAAATAGTCACTCATGGCTAAGAAAACATGGTAGTTTGTGATAACTATGTCAAGTATTGTATTCCTTCCTTCCTTCATCTTCCTCCCTTGACTTTTCCTTTTAGGCCCCGGTATGTACTGCATTTGTGCTTATGTAGCCTTAGTGAACGTGTTTAGGAAATTTGCAGGTTTCCATGGCACATTAGCATATACCATGGGTAATAGTAATGTTAAGTTTTGAAGAGATGCATGTCCTTTCAGTAGTGAAGCTGTTCAGTAGCAAAATTGAGAAATTCTCTTTTATCATCTTCAGAGTTCCACTGAGCTTGCTCAGTCCAGCCAAGGAAATGTTTCTTGTGTTGATTTTTCTGATGCTGGAAGACAGTCGTTATTTAGTGGCCTAAGCACATAGGTGTTATTCTAGCACATGTAGAACCTGATTGTTTGGCAATTGTTGGAGGTTTGGGGAAATATATAGAGAAGTAGCGCGTGCTTGCTCTGTCCTTGTACCATTTTATCATTTTTATTCTAGGCGTCCACTAGTAAGTAGTTCAGGCCTGTGTCTGTGGCTCAGGAAGGCAGAGTTTTTGTCTACTCAGTACAGAGATCTTAATTCCATTATGCATTTGAAAAAAACATATTCTGCATGCTGTTTTACTCTTGTCAGCCTTCACATAAACTGTGACCTTCCTGTGATTAGAGATGTAGATCAGCTTACTACTGCTAATGATGCAACTGCTGGACATAAAGCTAGCATTGATGTATAAGGGCAAGAGTAGGAGCATATGCATGAGCAAGAGGGGTATTTGGGGCTTTTTCAGCAGAAGCCAGAGGTTGGAACAGTCTAAACCTCTTGTAGCTCTGCACCCCGGACTAGTAGTGAAGTTCCTTGAGAAATCAATGTCATCCTAAATTCAGAGGTGTCATTTCCCTCTCCTTCTCTCCAGTTCTCTGGTCTCTGATGCTGTTGCTGTTCAACCTTTTGCTGAGCTCGCTCAATTTGCTTAACCCAGGAGAAAAACTGTCAGCTTTTTTTTTTTTTCTTACTGTGTTAATTTCCTGCTGTTTTGGTGAACTAAATTGGCTCATGGAGAGATCATTGGAGCGTTAGTGCTGGCAGAGATGTATGCTGGGGCAGGGAGGGCAGAAGACCTGTTCAGCAGTGGTTAGCTCTTTGACTGTCTTAAACCATCTTGTGTTAGTTTGCTCTTCAGTTTGGGGAGCTGAAGTGGAAGAAAGTGAGTAGCTAATAAGGAAGTAAATCATGATGATATGGAAGTGATAGTTAAGGAGCTACCTTCTACCTTAAGACACTGTCAAGCACTTTGAGGTCTTCTGGATTTAATCTGCAGCTTATAAGTAATAAAACTGGTTTTTACACAGAATGTACCAATTGTGAAATTGATTATTAAGTGATGTGGAAGGCAAATGTGTTCTTACTGTCATTTGGGAGAAGAGGCCAGCTCCTACTCCTACAGCTGGGTTTGTTTAGCCTAGGGAAGAGAAGGCTGATGGTAGACCTTATTGCTCTCTACAACTACCTGAAAGGAGGTTGTAGAGAGCAATAAGGTCTACCATCAGCCTTCTCTTCCCTAGGCTAAACAAACCCAGCTCCCTCAGTGACTCTTGGTAGGATTTGTTTTCCAGCCCCTTCACCAGCTTCTCTGGACTCACTTGAGAACCTCAGCATCCTTCTTGTGGTGAGGGGTGCAGAACTGAACACAGTATTCAAGGAGTGGTCTCACCAGTGCCGAGTACAGAGGGAGAATAACCTCCCTCGACCTGCTCGTCACGCCATTTCTGAAACAAGCCAAGGTGCCATTGGCCTTCTTGGCCACCTGGGCACACTGCTGGATCATGTTCAGTTGCCGTCAGCCAACACCCCCAGGTCCTTCTCCTCCAGACAGATTCCTAGCCACTCTTCTCCTAGTCTGTAGCACTGCATAGAGTTGTTGTGCCCCAAGTGCAGGACCCGGCATTTGGCCGTGTTAAACCTCATCCCATTGGACTCTGCCCAGTGGTCCAGCCTGTTCAGATCCATTTGCAGCCTCCCTACCCTCCAGCAGATTGACACTTCAAGCTTAGTGTAATCCACAGACTTGCTAAAGGTGTACTCAATGCCTTCGTCCAGGTCACTGATAAAGATGTTGAACAGGGCTGGCCCCAGCACTGAACCCTGGGTAACACGACTTGTACCTGGCCTCCAGCTGGAGTAAACTCCATTTACCACCACTCTCTGGGCCTGGCTATCCAGCCAGTTTTCCACCCAGGAGAGTGTGCGCTTGTCCAGGCTAGGGGCTGACATTTTCCATAGCAGAATGCTGTGAGAAACTGTGTGAAAGGCTTTACTGAAGTCCAAGAAGATACATCCACAGCCTTTCCATTGTTCAGTAGGCATGTCACTTTATCATAGACGACAATCAGGTTAGTTTGGCAGGACCTGCCTTTCATGACCCCATGTTGACTGGGCCTGATCAACTGGTTTTCTTGCGTGTGCTTCATGATAGCACTCAAGATCACCTGTTCCATGACTTTCCCTGGCACTGAGGTCAGACTGACAGGCCTGTAGTTTCTTGGGTCCTGCCGTCTTGTAGATGGGCACAACATCAGCCAGCCTCCAGTCCAGTGAAACTTCCCCAGTCAACCAGGATCACTGGAAAATGATGGAAAGGAGTTTGGCAAGCATATCTGCCAGCTCCTTTGATACCCATAGACTTGTGGGTGTCTAGCTGGATAAGCAAGTCTTTAACCACCTCCTTTTGGACCATGGGAGCTTTGTTCTGCTCCTCTAACTCCTGGGTGTACACACAGGGAACAACTTTCCATACTATTAAAGACTGAGGCAAAGAAGGCATTAAGTACCTCAGCCTTTTCCTCATGCCCTGTCACAGTTGTTTAATTTGCATTCTGTAGGGACTGAATATTCTCCTTGGTCCTCCTTTTATTGTTAATGTATTTATAGAAAGATTTTATATTATATTTCACTTACTTGGCCAATCTGGGCTCTAGCTGAGCCTAAGCCCTCCTGATTTTCCCTCTGCACAATCTCACTTCTTTGGTGTAGTCCACCCAAGACACCTGCCTCTTCTTCCATAGGTCAGAGACATTCCTTTTCTTTTTGATGTCCCTCAAGATCTCCCTGCTCAACCAAGCTGATTTTTTTCCCTGCTGGCCCCTTTTCTGGAACATGGGGATGGTTTGCTCCTGAGCTGCTAGGATTTGAAGGATGTTGAGGCTCTGGAGCAAGTCTAGAGAAGAGCAATGAAGCTGGTGAAGGGGCTGGAGTACAAGCCTTATGAGAAACCACTGAGAGAGCTGGGGTTGTTTAACCTGGAGAAGAGGAGGCTGAGAGGAGACCTCATTGCTCTCTACAACTACCTGAAAGTAGGTTGTGGAGAGGAGGGTGCTGGCCTCTTCTTGGAAGTGACAGGGGACAGGACAAGAGGGAATGGCCTTTGCCAGGGGAGATTTAGGCTGGACATTAGGAAAAAAAAAATCACAGAAAGGGTCATTGGGCATTGGAACAGTCTACCCAGGGAGGTGGTTTATTCACCTTCCCTGGAGGTGTTTAAGGCAAGGGTGGACAAAGTGCTAAGAGGCATGATTTAGTGTTTGATAGGAATGGTTGCACTTGATGATCCAGTGGGTGTTTTCCAACCTGATTATTCTATGATTCTATGATTGCCTTTTTGAAGGCTCCTTTGCCCTTAAGGACTGTCTGCCCTGGGACCTTGTCAACCCGCCCTCTGAACAGCCTTCTGAACAGTCCAGAGTGTGCCATCTGGAATATTAATGTGACTGTTCTGCTAATCTCCCTCTTCACCTCACCTAGAACTGAAAATTCTACCATCTCATGATTACTTTGCCCCAGGCATCCTTCTACTGCCACATCACCCACAAGGCCTTCTCTGTTCACGAGCAGTAGGTCTAGGAGGGCGTCTTCTCTTGTCGACTCACTCACTAGTTGTGTGAGGGACCTATCTTCCATGCGCATCAGGTACCTCCTAGACTGCTTCCTTTCTGCTGTATTGTACTTCCAGCAGACATCCAGAAGATTGAAGTCTCCCACAAGGAGAAGACCTAGCAATCTTGAGACTACTCCCAGTTGTTTATAGAAGAGCTCATCAGCTGCTTCTTGGCTGGTTCGTCTGTAACAGACTCCCATCACAATATCTGCCTGCTTGTGGGCTCCTCTAAATTTAACCCACAGGCACTTGATCCCGTCATTGCCTTAATCGAACTCAAGGGTATCAGAGCTCTCTCTAAACACAGAGACTGACCCCACCATCTCTACACTTCCTGTCCCACCTGAAGAGTTTATATCCCACCATAACTGCACTCCAGTTCTGTGAGTCATCCCACCACGTTTCCATGATGGCAACTAAGTTGTAGTCTTGCCCTACAGTAACTTCGAACTCCTCCTGTTTATTGCTCATGCTGTGTTCATTGGCCTAAATGCACTTCAGCTGGGCTGGTGAACCCTCCGCTCTCATAAAGGGTATAGTGTTCATTCTCAATTGACTGGTCCTTGGAATATCTAATCCATCAGTGCCAGTTTCATCCTTTCTGTCACCAGCTGTACTCACCCCACTTGCTCTGTGGTGGCATACAGGTGGTCCTTGCCAGTACATCATCTTTCAGTCAG